>WUAM01000292.1:1898068-1917956 GCA_024336885.1 Actenoides hombroni
AGGTCAGGAATAAGAAGGTAATTCTTCACTCTGAGGGTGGTGAGACACTGGAACAGGCTGCCCAGGGAAGTTGTAGATGCTCCATCACTGGATGTGTTCAAATCCAGGTTGGATAGGGCCTTGTGCAACTTGGTCTAGTGGGAGATGTCCCTGCCATGGCAATGGGCTTGGAACCAGATGATCTTTAAGGTCCCTTCCAACCCATACCATTCTATGATTCTCTGAATTAGAATAAGAAACATACTGACCAATAATCTAATATATGACAGGAGAACAAAGAAGATACTGAACATGAATCTCCCAGGGAGCAAGGAATTGTCAATACAGACAAGACTCCTTTTTTTTCTTTTTGTTCTTTTGGTTCAATTTCAGCCCACAATTCTGAGGGATGATGCAGAGAGAAAAATAATTACTTCTAAAAGTGAAAGGTGAAAGTTTTGTGCAACAGGACGAAGTTCTCCAAATAAAATCTACGCTGCAAAATATTCACTTGAAGTCAGTGATGGGGGCTACACTGAATCACTAGAATGTTTAAAACAAGACTGAAATATACAGTGAAAATACATTGAACTGATGGAAGTGGAGTTGAGAGGTTTATTTTTCTTATTTCCCCTCTCTTTTAGGAACAGAAATACAGAATTTTACACTATTCGACAACGACAGCTTAGTATCAGTAAGAACTTACAACTCCAATATCAAACTTTCAACAAATTCAGATAGACATTTTAATGTTCGTAGCTGATAACTGATTGACAGCATGCTGAACAATATAAACCTTCCCTTATTTTTAGCTTTTGCTAATTGCACCTGTTCCTCAGAAAGCATGGTTAGCAGGAAGCAGAGTGAGCGCTGTTGGTCGTGGAGCATTTCTGTCCCTTCACATATTTTAAATACCAATCTCTTCAACACTGGCATATACTGTGGGTTCTCCATTTTCAGTTTTGCAAATTCTGGATGTATGCTGGGCTGTTTGCACTTCTGATTAAAGAAAGCAATGACAACCAACACACAGTCTGCGAACAAAGAAGGACTCCAGAAAAATCTGCACTTGTGTGCCTTCTGTTGTCTTTTTTGCCAAGAGTCTCTTTGCCACAAGCGTGCCTGGCAGGCTATGTTATGTAGAACCACCAAAGTATAGATCCCTTGAGCTGGCTGCCTTGTAAGCCATGTGTCCAGGTTCAGAAAGAGTATTTCTGAGACAATATTCCAATTCATACACCTAACCTTTCAAAGCATCCAGGAGCTTCAGACACAGTGGAAGACCAAGCTCTCTTGTAGCTCAGCAGAAGGCCGGCAGAAGCAAAGAACATTTATTTCTCTCCCTAATTTTGTAATCCATTCAAACCTCTGGACAAGCCTCCCAAATACTGTGCCTACATTTCTCCACGTACTACACTGCCATTACCTTGATCTACAACACGCAGCTTCACAGCAGCTGGCCACTCTTGGAAAACCTGCTGTCGAATCTCTCTCCCCAAAAACGTCACAAGACAGAAGGAAGCAGTAACTTTCTATTAAAATGAACTTCAATACTGCTTTGAATTCGAGATTGTTGTCGGTAACCTCAAACCCACCCACCACATTTAAGAACCAGATTGTATCTGGCAGGGACACAAATAGCTCTTATTCTTCTAAGTGAAAGAAAGCAGCTTTTGTGCGCTGGCAGGGTACGTGTGGATGGCAACCGCCAAAGGTCTACGTTTGGCACGTAGGGGGATGGCATTGGTGCCAGCTATCAAGCATTTCCATTAGGGCACCTGCCACAGTTTTACTTGGCATGCTCCTCCAAGCAACTTCACAGTACTCAGCTGTTGTGAGAACTGGCTAGCACCAACCATCCTCATCGGAGCCCCTGCAGCAGGATTTATCAGCACACTATAGAAAGTGTTTCTCACTCCTTCATACAATTGGTATTTCTTGGTGAGCTGGGAAACCAGTCTGAACTGACAAGATAGCAGAAAGAACAGCTTGAATGTTGCCAGAGGGGAAGTTGTTAATTTTTCAGACAATGTAGCAGATTAGTTGAAAAGGACATTTGCCCAAACTCACAGATCAAATTTCACCTCTTGAGTACAGGATTAAGTGGCTATGTGGACCAATTTTGACCTTTTCAACACATGACAATGCACTCATGTCTTTAAACTGTGAAAAGCCAAATGCAAGAAGAAAGCAACAACGCAAAGGAAAAAAACCAAAACCAAACCCAAACTCTACAACCCAAACCCCACGCAGCAAAAAAAAATATCCCAAAATGAAAATGCACACCCCATTCCCACAAAAACAATCACCCACACCAACCTAAAAGCACTTTAGCAGACTGGCAAGAGAAAAACTCTCTTCCCTTGTCTTCCTGTCCCTCAGGAGTTGAGAGTCCACTCTTCTGCCACAACTGCTTTTCGTCAGGTTATTCTCAAATTAAGGCATCGTAAAAAGAGATCAAAAAACCAGAGGATTACTTCACTAGACATACTGACAATTAGGGCCCACCTGAGAAGGCATCTTTCTTTAACAAGAAGCAGCTGAACTTGGAACACTTGACCTTGAAAGGGGTTACAATTTCTACTCCTGTCTGTAGAGGAACTACTTTTCATCCTCAAAAAACATACTATAAATCTCCAAACACTCAACTCAAGTAAGTCAGAATTACCATAACCACAGAACTGGCTTCAGCAAACCACCTGGGCACCCTTCATTGGTCTTCTAGAGTTTGTGTACAGCTTAGTAATGTTTTCAGGACTCCTACATCTACTTGTTCAAATCACATTTTGGTTAGGCTTCCAAAAGACTCCTTCAGACGGGCAGGCAGTTCCTGCTGCGCGCCTTCACACAGCAGAAGGACAGACACATCTCTGGTGCATCCGAGAGGCACATGCAGAAAACAGAGAAAAAAAAAAAAGATCCCTAAGTAAAATACTTCCTTTTGAAGAAACACCAGATGACCACAGATACTTTGCTACTTCACCCTCTAGAACTTGAGAATAGTTGAAGTAAAGCTGATCGAATCTACCTAATGAAGCATTTCGTGGTAAAGCCCCTGTTACCATCAATCTTCCAAGGCTTAATTACAGGGCTCATGAAGGATTCATACAGACACCTTTGACATTTCAGCGTTGCTTCATGGTGACTTACCATTTCTGACCACTATAATCACAGCATTACTGTGCCACCTCACCAGCTGGCAGGCAACACTGGCAGTGCATCAGCACCATGCCTGACCTGCAGCGTGTGCTGGAAGGTGTATTTCAGGATGGGGTGGGCACACCTGAGCCTCTGACTTCCACCCTGACAGCAATTCAGGAGATTACTCTGATCTTAATCTGAGAAAAAAAAAAAAAAAGACACTAGCTTTTCCTGGCCCAAGACCAAGTACAGCTACACAGTCCAGGGGCCCAGTCAGCAGTTTAAAATACATTTCTCTAGAGCACTGTCTGGGACACAAGCTAATAACCTGATGTGGCCCCCTGGCAGAGCTTATCAGTGGAGAATGAGGCATGCAAGGTGCTCTAAGGGCACAGCAGTGCTGTAACTCAGTTGTGAAACAGCAACTTAATTCCACATATACATTGCAGGCTGTGATCACCTATACGTATTTATTCCTTGGGCATAGTGTAGGTAGGAAACCCCAGAAAATTCAAAAGGTATCAGCTCAATTTGCTTCTGCATTTCACAACAACATTAATCTATGTTTCATGCTAGCTTCCCCTTCCTGCTGGCCTGGCTTTGCAATTAGAGAAGGGCAGCAATATAACATTTAATGACTTAAAAAGGAAAAAAAAGATAAAAATGAAGCACCTTCAGAACCACTTTATATTACCCAGAGGAACACCGAGTTGCTCATTCATCATAGTGTGCAGATCATTTTTAGCCCAACTAAATTAAAAACACTGTAACAGGATTTTTGAGCAAAGATATTTCTCTTGAAAAAGGTAATTTAAACATTAAAAAAATGGGCTGCATGGGACACACATCAAATTATTGATCATTCAGAAGCATCAGATGATTTAATAAGTATTCAACATAAAACTGGAAGAGAGGAATCCTTTCTTCTTTTCAGTAAAAGCTATTTGTGCTCCAGCTCACATGAATAACCTCTGCAGAGCTGAGCAAAGTTCTTCTTTCTGTCTTACTATGGATAAATTAAGCCAGAGAGTAAACAGAGAAACACTCAATTGGACAGATGGAATATCTAAAGGAATATTAGGAATTAAAGAACCTTTAGGGATTAAAGAACCCTTTTTTTATATATACACTTCAACCAGGAAGACTAGGCCAAAATACCAAGTCAATATACTATACCCTCAAATTGCATCCAACAGCAGAGAGACTACAACACAGGTATCAGGATTCCCCATGAGCTCCTGACCCCAGGTAGAGATACCCGTACCTAAAAGGATGACACACTTTACAGATGATATTACCAAGTCACGAGAGTGAAAGCCAGGAAATGCTGCAGTCCAGCTGTCACCACTACAAATGGCTTAGCAACATTCACAGGTTTACAGAGAGCTTGATGTTAGCTATTTCAATTTGCAAAGCCAAGAGACAAGTTGAAGTGATAACCTTTACACGAAGGGCAATTGTTCCCTGCAATAATAAAATGTCCTTTGCAGTCAAAAAAGAAGAAGAAAAAAAATAAGAAGGTGTCAACACTGTAAGTCAAGGCATGTGTTTATCAGATACATTTTTTAATCTAAGAGACATAGGACACCGACCTGAAGTTGACCAGGGATACAGGGAAGTGACCAGCCAGCACCCTACATGCAGCATCCTTTCTGGGTTAATCCAGTGACTTACAATCCTCCAGTCTGATGTCCTGCTTAGCACAGGCTCTGACACTGACATCACCTTTACCTATTTCTCCACCAAGCTGAGGTCCATAGTTAGACTAGATGGTTACCTCTCAGACAGGGCGTCCAACCCGCAGGGAACGAGTTCAAGGTACAGATGTAACCCACACTTCCCTTTTCAGCCATTTTAAGGAGTATTCTTACTTTTAGAAAAACCTGCATTAATTCTGATATGTTTTTTTCTCAGCTTTCCTTTCCCTGTGGCTCCAGGCCTTATCAAGCTGAAGCAGAGTAAAGCTGACAGGAATACTCTCGGAGCTTTTGCCAGAAATTTGACTATAAACAGAAAAACTAAGCAGAGCATGGGCAGTTTCCTTCTGCTGGTGTTTGCCAAAAGCTCTCGGTGGCAGCACAGACAAACCAAATGTGCCTGTAAAGTCAAGAAAAATCACACTGATAGGTTTACACACACTTGGAAAGCTAACAACAATTTAAAAAAAAAAAATCTTCACAGAATTTGAAGTTGTTCAAAACAGAACTGCTCTGAATCCTTTCTTTTTCAAGGGAAGTTTCTGGTGTGCCAATTCACAAAAAGGCTTTTTAAGTCCTGATTTTGGCTGGTAAAAAGCTGTAAGCTGTTGTAGCAGCAATATCATACAGCACATGAACGGCAGTACATGGTAGACAAAGCTATCCAGAAGGCCTCTTCTGAAAGCCATTGAACCTAAAGGACAAGAATCAACAGCGTAAAGATCAAATAGGATTGACTACATAATATAGAATAAACAGCTCTAAGTGATTTATTTTCTCTAATGGCTGGAAGGGACAGGACATAAAAAGAGATGTACCAGAAAAGGACACAAGAGTTCCACAAGAAAAGGTAAAGCAAAAAAAGGAGGGAAACGGGGAAGCATAAGAAAAAATTAACAAAATATATAGGACAGGCTCAAAAGTAATTTGAATCAGATAAGAAAGATTTGAAGCTAGTGTAGAACTTGCCTGAGGAAGTGGAAATTCAAAACAACAAGAGAAGACAAATGTGTTCTGAATAGCTCACTGGGGATGAAGTGAAAGCTGAGCACTCAGAAGGAAAGGCAATAGCTCTAGAAGTCAACGCGTAAGACAAAAGCAATAAATAAATAAACAAATGGTCAAATTTTTAAACTCAGTAACAGGGCCCAAGCCATACAAATGCTCAGCTGCATACAGGCAGTCCAAATGTCATATAAGGTGCCTTGTGACGGGTACAGAAACTCAGCCTCTGAACACGTTCGGTGCAATTCGGTTATGAAGCACACAAATGACTTGTGAGAGGCTGACAGGAAAACAAGGGGGGTTAAAGTGAAATACAAGTTGTTGTCTTCTCTTCTATAAAACTGATATTGCCACCTGCAGCCTGTTCTTCCCAAATTAAGCTTCTCATCAGCACAAGGAATAAGAAAGGGATCCAGATACACAGTATGTTACTACCACAGTGCCCCTTCAGGAACAGTAAGATAGCTATGTCAAAAAATCATTCACCAAACCAACAGCAAACTGGAGGAGGGCAAAGAGTAGACAAGGAATTAGCTGCTATGCTTTCCAATGACAACAAAAGACTACAACTGCAATTAAGAACATCCCAAGAGCATCATTCTTCCCGATTCACATTACCCATTTATCTTCCATCCTTTTCTTTCCACTATTGCTCACATCTCATCTAACTGAATATCATGGTGAGGACACTTAATGTAGAGAAGTACATAAGAGAAACCAACTGTAACTTCAATTTACCGTTAACATCAAGATTATTCTTCCCAGTAACAGCAGTGAAAGAAACACAAGACTTCATAGAAATGATATCGCGAATGTGGAAGAGAACAGAGGAAAAGAAACATTTCATCTAGCCTTACATTGTCATTCTAACATCAAATTCACCCTCTACACTGATGAGTATCCTGATACAGTTCAGTATTTAGAAGATCTAAGGAAATCCAGGGCTGAATAACAGCCCTGTGGGATCTCACTTCTGTCACTCCATCACTTCAACCCCACTCTCTCTTTTGCAGTTTCTGGTCACATACTTTCAAATTGACCTTGAATTTGACAGTCAACTCCAACACTACACCAGATTTACAAATATGATTAGGGTCTGAGCACAGGATACATCAGCGAAACTTTCCCCAACCAGATCCAATTAATTGTGCTACAGAAGGCACAGCCATGAACATAATTTCCAGTTTTGTGACACTCAATAAATTAATCAATGCCAAGTCCATATGTACAGAGGAAAGAAAACAGCTCCCTCTGCTGGGTGAGACCATGCAGCTCCTCCTGTCCTTCCCCCACACGCTGCAGAACGGACCTCTACGTATTTAATTCTGCAAGAATTTTTATCTTTCTTTTTTCAATCCAGTCCACAAAACGGTATTGAGTTGTTTAGACTGCTCTGAAATTTCGAACTGGTCTACGGAAACCAAGTTGCAGTCGTTTCTACATTTAAAAGCACAAATAAAAGTTCATTCTGTAGGTCTGTGTAAGAGCCTAATGAAGTAACATCTTATCTCTAGCTGGAACACCTGAAAATCCAGTGTCCCTTATGTCAGTGTCCACTGTCAGCTGAGGTCTGGGAATAAACAGAATTCATCCATGTTATTCACAGGATGCATTTAAAATGGGGCTTTTCCTGCTGCTACTCAATTAAAGTCTTTCTTGTACATCCTTACCCCAAGGGAAAGCCCTTACCTTGTTTAAGGGAATGGCTGCAGCTTTCCACCTGCACGAGGCTCCAGCACAATATCAGCTGCATGCAACTGCTTGCACACAGAACACTATGAGTGATGAAACATCAGAGCACAGGTAGACAGCCAACGATGGCACGAGTGAAAGGCAGTGATCTGTACTTCAAGTGTTTCTGTTACCATCTCCTAGAAAAACTACAATCTTTTTCCTTTCTCAGCCTTTCCATCTGAAAGTCAAGGCTACAAGTAATGCTCTTCACTCATGCTGCATTAGTGGTTTTCTTTCTGTAGATCTCAAAACACTCACAAAAGCAGGTAAGCACAGTCCACTCCTCCTGCAACAACCCAGCCTGCAACACGTCTCCTGCCAGCTCAACAGGCAAACCGCAAATCTGTGACCTCTTGAATCAGAAAGTTCTTCTCAGCTTTGCAACAAGTTTCCGCAGCAAACCTCTGCAAAATAAAAGTACACTGTGTCCAAGCCATTTGCCTCTAAAGCAGAAGTTACTTTGGAGGCAACAGTAAAAACTGCAACTGAGGGAAAAGTGAGGTCTGTTGAAGCTCTTCATTTAGAGCAGATGGGACTAAAACTCATGACCTGGGCACACCATGCTTAGAGCTGGCAGGCATTCACTAGTCATACAACCAAATGACTCCCAGCACAACATGTGTTTCTTTTCTTTCCACTTTGCAAAAGATCCCTTTGCGAGTTGAAGCAGCACCAAAGCTCTAGTTTTTTCATCACCTTGACTTTCACCATCTGACAGTTCCTTTAACGTTGCATGATTCCTGTCCGTGAACTTCCTACAAGTACCAGACAATATCTGTTCAACCTTTGATGGCATAGTAAGTTATTGGAGCTTTTCTGGGTTGGAATGTTTAATGGCAGAAAAAAGGGACGGAGAAAAATCCTATAATACTTTTTAAAACAGAGAGATCACGCTCTCAAAGTAACATTTGCACTATTTTAAATCTACATTTAAAATTACCTTAGTGGCAAACTTGCTACTCTGTTCAAAAATACTTTTTTTTGATGAACAACAGAAACACATCTATACCTATGTGCCCTGAAAACATATCCTTGTTACTATCAATTATTTTCTCTTACCAGACACATTTCCACCTTAAAAACCAAACCAACCAAACAAAAAAAATCAACATTCACCTCTACTGATGAAAAAATAAACATGTCACAAATGGAATAAAGCACACAGTTGAAAAAGTCTCCACTGGACAGCCAGTAACGCATAAGAAACGGACCTCTGCTAGAACTCAAACACAAGACACAGCAGTTGTGGTAAAAGTTAAAGAGCACTACAGAGCACCTTACGGACAGGCTCTTTACAAGCACTCCTCACAAATTTTGATAGCACAACTACAGGCATGGAGAGATTTTAGAAACCTTACCAACATTGCTAAGGATGGGCAAGAGCAATCACCTCCTCTTCTAACCATGCCTGCGTTCTATAATGATTGCTCAGAGTTTGCATTTGAGTTTTAACAAGGGAAGAGGAGAGCGATGCAGAAGTAAACAGAACATCTAAACCATCTGCAGCTCTGAGTGACAAGGAAAAGAAACCAAGAAGCAGACAGTGAAACAGGATGTCTTTCAACTACAGATTGCAGCTTGGTCTAGACTAGTGCAGAGGATGCCTCCTATGCTCTGCCTGCTCCACGGACTAACAAACCTTAGCCCTACAGGCCTTTTAATTCAGAAAACGTTATCAGCGTGGCTGTAGCCCAGGAGCACCTCAGGTCAGCTGTGACTGAAATTCATGTTGTCTTTCACCTATCCTTCAGCAGTTGTACTGCCAGGAGTTTGAATAAGTGGGGGAGGTTTATGTATAGCACCGATAAGGGCTAAAGACACGCTTGGGAAAGGATGGCTATTCACTGTCTAACAAAGCTCGTTCCTCTACATGCCATGCCCTCATGAGCTTCTTCTTTGTGAGACCCAAAGGTGTCTCAGTTCTTTTATAATACAGAATTTCAAAGGAGCAAGAAACAGATGCAGACAAGAAAATCCGCTGCGCTATAATGCAGCCATTCTCACTAGGGGCAAAAAAAACCCCAAACCCATCCACCAAAAAAAACCCACCAAACAAAATCACCCACTTATTTACCTGGAAAGGAAACAAGCAGCTCTCTCATGATTTGAAGACAGTATGAGCCTTTGTTAAACAGTATCTGGAGAGACCTATTCAAACTGGCATTTCATGTAAAAGCTCTTGAGAAGCAACAGTATCATCATGCACTATCTAGACGAAGTTATCACTGACTTAGAAGTTATATAAGGAGAAACAGAATATACATAAATTCTAGACAGGTATGTTCTTATTTAAAGTAAGTGAAGGTGAACTGGTATCTTATTATTTGCATTAATACCAACAGAAACCAACTGCTGGGAATTGCTGGGAGTACTCAACCTCTCCTCCCATCAGCTAAACTGCAAACCGTTTCACGTGCCGGTGAATTTTGCACTGTGAAGGTAGCCAGTGCCTGTCCAGCCAACAAACCCTAGGTTGACCTCATCAGTTACTGGAACACAGGCTTGGCTGTCAAAGCCAAATCCCTGAATTATTGTCCTCCACATCTCCTTGACAACCTGTTCTTTGCTCTTGAAACTCACCGCTCACACAGGCTGGGAGAATTCCCTTACGAAGTGTTACAGGTACCCTTAGGATGAGTGTCTCACACTCCCTACTATGTTTTATTCTCCACTCTCTCCTTCCTGAAGCCAACTGCAAAAGCAGTGTTCCCCTTCAGCCCAAGGCCCACAGATGCAGCCACCAGAGATGATCATTTCCATAGGAAGCATGTGTAGTTTCTGTACTCAGTGGTGAGCAGTGTCCTGGCAGCACTGGTTTTGGTGCTCCATGAGGGAGCAACTTCTCCTTGGAGAGCTGCACTAATTACAGCAGTGATCATTATTTGATTTAGTGGATTCTGCTTCTCTAGTGCTAAGCATCACTTTCACATTTGCTCAAGTAAAAGGAATTTCACAGCTCTTGTTCTTTGAAGGCAAGAAAGAAGGAAAATGATAGGCTGGACATTTGCTGGGCATTTGCCTTTACTCCAAAGCAGATTAGACATCTCATGTAACCCCAGATTAAAAGCTTCAAGACCACTAAACAATGAAATTTTATAGTTTCCCACTATGATAACTGACACAAAGCACCACATTCCAATGTTTGAGAGCTCTCCTGACTTTTGCTCTTTTTTCTGGAAAAAAAAAAGCAAGATCAGGACAAAATATTCAAAATGAAAGAAAAAAAAAAAGGAAAAAAACAAGTTCAGAAGAAGGAAGCCCAATACCCAGCCCCTGCTCCCTGCTTTCCTCCCAAAATCATGCTAGGTTAGACTACCAAAACAGGATCTCATCAGGTGCAGTTTTCTTCCTTTTCTTCCCTGGCACAGAAGCACAGAAGACACAAAGTATCTGGACTTCCCCTGTAGACAATGACACCCAGAAAAGATTCTTATTTTATATGCATGAGACAGATACACCCTCCACTGGGACAAGCACTTGAAAAAGAATCTTGTTTATCCCCAACCACAGAAAGCCTGTAATTAATTTCTGTTAACTTTCCTAAGGCTGGTTTACACTGGGGAAGCAAGGTTGTGCAGTATAATGAACTGGCTGGAAGAAAATTGAACAGTAACAACTCACTCCTTGCACGACCATCTCTAAATTACAATTTTTTTTGGCATATCAAAGTCAACTCTATTTATAGGCCCTCTCTGCAAACTACCAGTAAGTCATACAATTTACAGGCAAGACCAGCTTATACTGAAAAGCTGCCAGCTTCCAACAAGGACAGACTGCCTTAGTCACCCTCGAATTTGACTGTGGTAAGACCTCAATTTCTCTATTGCCTGTCACTCAAACATTTGTACAAGCATTTTACCAACGCTGCTGTTTGTCTTTACAGACTGTTTAAGAACTCATGCATCCATTACTAGAACAACTATCAGCGGGGTAGGAAAATGTGACTGTTACAATACTTTTGTATTTCACTCAAATATTGACCACCTGCAGAAACAGAGTGCCTTCTTTTGGGCCTGGCACGAGGTAGAATCAGCCTGTTCCCTTGAAGTCCAGCATTTCCATGACGAAGGAGAGAATAAGAGCGTTCTGTTAACCTGTACTCTTACCTGTCCTGGGGTCAAACAGCTGGTTGGCCTCCAAGTCTGTGAAAGTGCTGAAGCAAATGGGGCATTTAAAAGAGGCGCGGTTGGTGGAGTCTCTCTCATCTGTCTCAATCCTCCTCCTCATGTGGTCCAGCTTGTACTTCACCACGTTAACTAGAAGGCGGTAGTTAATGAAGTAGTAGTTATGCCGGGTGGTTTTGCCATCCAGAGCCGTCTCTACCCTCATCCTGCATTTGATGAACTTGTCGCCCTTGAGGGTGTTGAGGACGGCCCGCAACTGCTTCCTATCAAACTTGAGGAGCTCTAACATGTCCTCTTCCTTCACACAGGGGTTCCTGATGAGAATGTCCAGAGCCAAAGCATGTTCGATGCCATAAAAGCCACGCACTACGTATTTGGCAAGGCGTTTGAGAGCTGCTGGCACCTCGGTGAGGACATCTGGGTCAGTCATAGCAGGTTCAGATCTCAAACTTCATCTACACTGCAAAGAAAAAAAGGCAGATGGATTCTTAACCTCTGAAGTCAGAAGACTAGCTTGCCAGCCTCGATCTTAGCTGGGCGATTAGGTCCTTTCAAAGGACTGATCCTTCATATAAAGTGTTATACATTCAGTCCTTAGAAGCCCATGGATAATACAGCACAATAAATGAAGTAAAAATCAAGAACATGAAGAGATGTTGTGTTTAGAAAGAAGTAAGTATTCCATGAAGTATCTTTTAAGTTACTTATCATAATTTACCATGCCATCTGTGACAAGATGTCACAAATCCCAATTTAGGATCTTGCCAGCTATGCCAAATCCTTTTGGACTACTACCTGGACTACTCCCTTTTGGACTACTTCCCATCCTTCTTGATAAACACCCTTAGAGAAATAATAAATTTTCACTTAATTTTTATTCGCCTTAACATCAAATGGCACATATGGTCATGACAATCACATCCTTTTGTGACATGCACGAGACCATATAGAGGGTCGCATCACGCAAGGAATTTCTCATCTCGTCACTCCTGCCACTGCCAAAAATCAAAGCCCAGCAGATAACTA
This sequence comes from Actenoides hombroni, assembly GCA_024336885.1. Classification (NCBI taxonomy): domain Eukaryota; kingdom Metazoa; phylum Chordata; class Aves; order Coraciiformes; family Alcedinidae; genus Actenoides; species Actenoides hombroni. Next base: position 1,910,775 of record WUAM01000292.1, read on the forward strand.
ACAGCAGTGACCCTTCCAAAGCAGCCAGTTTTGTCCAGTGGAGAGAAAAAGGGAAGAGACTCCATAAGGCACAGAGTAAAGACTTACTACCATTTCACGGAGTGCTTGCGTGCATTTTTCCCTCCACTCTTTCAAGTCTGTAGGCAATAACAAAACTCTCCTCTGCTCCTAGTGCACTTGGACTTCCATGTATGAAAGGTTCAAGACCAAAGCCTGAAGGTGCTTTTGAAGTACTCATCCAGGGGGTTGTGCTTCCAGTTAACTTTAAATAAAACTTTGAATAGTCTTTTTCAGTATGAAACTTCTGTGCTGGTTTAGGATATGAACAACAATTTCTAAAGCAAAAGGTTCCTTCAACTGAAGAAAAACACCACGCCTTAAGTTCTGTTTGTCATTGCCAAGCAATTTTTACACGTGAACTAATATTATAAATAGTAAAACTTGGCCAGTCTCAATTTTCACTTCCATTAGATGTTTCACACACTGTATACATGCCTCCTCAGCACTGAAGTATCAAATAAAGGAGATAGAAGAGTGACAGCAGAAGAAAAGGATGAGGATGGGTGTCCTATTTTCTTCACCACCATCATAAAACCTGAAATATCCTTTTTGACAAACGCCATTACAGAACTTTCTATACTCCCTACACTAAGACACCCCCCTGAAATCACCAAGCTCTACAGGTAACCAAGCAGCTGACAACTCGCTTCCATCAGCTAAGACTACTCATTTATCACAGTAGCCTGCTTGGATGATTCCCCCCCAAATGAGAAACACTGCCCTCTCCAAAACCTTCAAGCATTAGCAATAAAGGATGTCCCATCATGACTTGGCCGTGCAGTATTTTTGAATCTCTGAGTCAGATGCAATCTGAATACAGTCACAGGACACTGTCCCTGAAAATCAATTTCATTCTGTTGGTATTTTTATAGTCTTACAGCCACTTAAAGATAAATCTTGCTTTTTGACTGAATCTGTCAGCAACATACTGATCCTATAAATCAATGCCAATGCAGAAGCTGGCCAGAAGCCTTTATTCAAATTGATTAGCTCTTATTCAGAGTTTAAGCACAGTATAACGTTAATGTAAAGATCAATTTTAAATAAAACCTGGCACCCCAGAAGAGATTTAGGAAGTCATCGTTTTTATAAGTCAAAGGTTTTTAAAGTGCTGATCACAAAAACAAACACACACACTCACAAACTTCTCACCAATTCTCCGTCCCCTAAAAATTCCCTGTGGAAAAATGTGGCAACCCAACGCGTAGTGGGCACAGTGACCTTCAGAACATCAGTTGTAACCACAAAAGCAGAGAAGTGTTTTTAAATAAGCACATCTCACTCTGGATAGTTCATCTGAAAGCTGATGGAAAGCATTTTCTCTGCAAGAACCTCACTGAGAAGACAGCTGCAGATATCCACAGCAGATTGCAAAACAGATTTAAGGTACAGACCCTGAATAACACACTCAAACAGTTGCAACTGAGACCTACAAGGGACCAATAAATAAAATCACTTCTAAGAGTATGTTGTACTTTTCCTTTGGTTTTCAGCAACAGAGAATTAGTAATATTTCCTCGTGTCAATCACTAGAAATTTGTTTTTTCATCTAGTGTGCCCAGGAGTTTGTACACCATTATTTCCCCTTTTCTACTAGGGATTTTTAGGGATGTCCAAATCTTTTATACCCTCAGGTAACAGTGGGCATTTTGAGTGTACCACTGAATTTCTTCCAGGTGTGGATATATGGAAATATAAACATCATGAAAACACCACAAAATCATTCTTTCCCAGTCACTTTCTCATTTAAGTTAAGTGAAACAGAACAAAGGCAAGAGAGAGAACACATGTAACTGCCAACACTGACCAGGCCAGGGGCTAACAGATTGTTTCTCTAGGAAAAGCTGACATCAGGCCAGATCCTAGGCTACAGCATATGAGCTCCAAATCTTTACTACCTTTCACCAGGCAAGACAGACAGCGAACCAGCTCAAAAATGGTAATCCAGTGCCCCAAGAGTATCAGTTTAAAATTCAAAAGCCAAGGACTTTACCACTTCATCCTTGAGCAGCAATTTCACCTTCCATCAAAGCAGTAAGTCAAACCTGAATTAATTACGTGTGCAAAGTAATATGATAACATCTCCTAACAAGGTTTTAATGGACGTGCATCTGTTTCATAATAATGTCTGCACTGACTTTAATAATTTATGAATACCAAGGGACATTGTCATGGAAGAAACAGAAGAAAAACAATGTCCAAGCTAAACCACTGCCCGGTTAGCACCTACAGCACCAGTAACACAGCACAGTGGACAGGATGATATTCAGAAACAGATGAAAAAAGTTCAAAATTTAAACATGGGCTTTATTAAAGTAGACAGACATTGGGGAATTCTTCTGGGTAATTACATGAACACAGTTCAGTATTATGGGTATAGCAGGAATATTCAGGGTTGCTGTTCCATGCTATCACAGTAGGACAGTAACTTGAAAACCAGAATAAAATTGACTGGGCTATAAAAGACAATACTGGGAAGAAAGACCTAAAGTTACACTCTAAACCCAGTTTTGTTAGATTAAGAAAAATCAAGGTACAGTTTGCAGCATGGAGGTCGTACCTCAGATTGAGTAGATGCATGAGACACAGGTCTTAAGCATAACTACAGATGTCAGAAAAGAAATTGAGAGGAGAGCAAGGGACCACAAAAAAACCCCATAGCATAATGGAACCAAAGACCATATATACATAAGCCAGAAATTCAACAGAGCAGACATCTCCACTGGTCAGGACTTTCCTGATGCAACATCAAAGTAACTGAACTTTATGTACAAAGACTTCAAGAATTCTTTTGTCAACTCTAACAGGAATTGTGCTGAAGATGTTGGATCTGTTGTTCTTCCTCACCAAAGCTGACAGAAAAAAAAACCATCACAAGTGCTAAAATGGCAGTATCTAGAAGCCACAAGGTAGATGGAACTAGAACTACAAGTTATGAAACCTAAGTCATCCAGTGAATTAACCTAGATTTTTATCCAATACTGCAAATGACTATCACCTAGTTTTGACTTGAAACTTTGAGGCTTATATTGACTCCATTAGTAGCTTTACCTCAAAAAAAAAAATAAGCCTTACTGCTCATATCTTTGACAAGGCAAACGTTTTCAAAAGCAGGGTACTGTAAAAGGAAGTGCACTATTTTTCAGACTCACTTCTGTATGCAAGCCTTTTATAACACCCTAGATATTTTCTGGAGAAAACTTGAGAGTTGCAGGGTTGGCTTGGAACTTAGGTGTATCAGACATACTGCTCACACTTGGAAAGGTGCTTCCTATTTTCCCCCACATCCAATTTAAATTGTCAGTGCTCTTTTTCACATATTTGAGACCAGGTTTTGATGATTTGTTTGGATAACATTTCTGCAGGCTTCTGACATAATATTTTTTTTTTAAGCATTAAAAATGACTTGCTTATACCACTGACACAGTTTCCTCAGGAAAAAACAAAACAACTAAAAACAGACTACAAGAAGAGGGTTCCTCACCTCTAAATGTGGCAAAGTACAACAGGCTTCCAGGAGCCACTGCATACCATATCCTGCTCCAGCAGGCACTTGCAAACACCAGATCCTAGTTTTGTAGTCTCTCACTCCAATAAAATATAAAATTCTACCTTCCAGAAGAGCTTAAGCCAAGAAGAGTGGTTCTCCATCCTCCCGAATACGGGGACGGAAGGCACAAATTTCACAAACAGAGTGGGAAAACATCCCATCAGGATTCTAAATGTCTGTACAACGTAACCTACTTGCTCTTTCTAGAAAACTGAAAACGGCCCACAGTCTTCCATTTTCAAGTCTGCTTTTTTTGCCTTCCTGTGTAGTGAGTGGATGATCTGTGCAATACCTCCCTGTTACCCAGAACTGCCTTTATCCCACATCATTTGCAAAGCTAAAAGACTTCTGGCATTTTACCAAAAGCTTACTGAATTCCATTCCCCAGAGACTTCAAGGAACACTGCTGCTCAGCCTTCCTCCTGTACTACACGTTGATGAGAAACCATGTATTTTCATTCCAAGACCTGCCCCTGAAGTATTAAAGGAAAAAAAGAAAAGGCTGCTTTCACTCAAATCCTACCTTCTCATTGGCATTCCGTAAACCAAAAGCAGGATGCTACAAGTATCAAAGGGTTTCCTTCCCTTAAGATGAAAAGCTGTGTTGTGGCCACACATAAAAAAGCTGCAAGGTCTGGCTGAAATTAGGATATTTTCACCTAATTTCACGAGTAGAAATATATGAAACCACACATGATAAGCCTCAAGACCCGACTGTGCAAGGCAGAAATTGAACAACACAGGCTCGGGAGGCAATTCTCAATCACAGTTGTAATCTAAGCCTTCCATAACAGCAGCAAGATGTCAGTAATTAAAGGACTACCTATTTTCATGACTACAGACAGGTGTAATATTCCGAAGTACTTCAAATAGACATAAGCATTAGCAAACTGTTTATACTTGTAGACAAAAATGATTTACTAAAGGCTAGAATAGCAAAGATACAGGTTTCCTCTTACAGCTGAAGTCAAATTATACCCTCCCATAAAGAAATCTTTCTCCTTCCCAGCCTTCAGACACAATTCTTCAGGCACTAATTCTGCCCATCACCTATTCACATACCAATGTGAATCAAGCTGAAAAAAAGTTAAAACCTAACACCCAAAAAAAGAACCCTAGGGTATATTTTAGAGGGAGGGCAAGGGAAGAAAGTTCAAAAACTGAATCGTGTAGGCTACCAGAGCCTACGCAAAGCAGAGAGAAGAAAGCACAGCTAAGGATGTAGAAGAGTGAGCTTTCCCCAAAGATGTTTGAATGACTCGATTGTAATGTGAAGCTGCTAGAACATTTTGATGAGAGAAATCAGAAACTCTTACAATTTGAACATATACCAACAGCATATCCACTATTTTGGAGACTTCTCAGCACTGGGCCTCATATAACGAAGTGCTAAAGTTATGGATTTTTTTTTTTTTAATGGAAAAAGCAAGACTTTCTCACAACTATCAGGCCTAAAAAGTCATGATTACACTCAAGCACAGTAGGGCTTAACCCTGGCATTCCTGAGTAAGTTTCTGAAAGGAAGCAAGCAGTAATTCTTTTTCACATTCTAGATTCAATGAGACCTGGAATGCCATGCTTCTCATCTTGATAGATGACATGAGTGGTATTGTCAGGCTTTTGGGAATTCCAGAAAGGAGACAGACAAAGATTTATGAAAGTATTAGGCTCGGCAACGTTTTAGATCATCGGGGTGTAACAAAGAAGTATACATACTGTGGATGGAAGCAACAAAGAAACAGAGAAACTAAATAACAAGATACTGGGTTAGCTTTAATTTATGTAGGTTCTCGTTTAGAAGTCCCTAAAGCATCCTGAGTGCAAGGGAGCTGTAAATGAGATCTTAAAGGAAGTGGAAGATAAGAATGAAATTCCAATCATCCCTGACTCATGCCAGAAGGGTATCTGCTCCTCTCTCAAGCACATGGCTCTGCCCTCTCCATGCCAGCTCTGGCACTCACAAGACCTGCCTGTGCACTGATTTACATCACTAAAAAGCAGAAAAACACCTTCTTTTCACCCCACCCCACCCCTCCCTTTTACTAGATGTTTCAACAATTTAATCAGTTGAACCAATTAGTGGAAAAATCCGATGAGCAAGCAAACCAGCAGATGTGAAAGGATTCCAGAGAAGGAAAGAAGAAACTTCCTTTCATGGCTTAAAAACACCAAACCACCTCTGTTTCATGAAAACGCACCTTAACCGTGCATTGCTGAACACCCTTTTCTGAATGTTGATCTTCCTTATTCAGTTCACAAGTTTGACAAGTTGGACCCATTTTACAGCTTGCTCCTATTCGGAGATGTGATGTTCATCTCCTTCTCAGGGAACTAGGAAGCTCGTGAAGCTGGAAGAAAACTAATGCACATTAAGAAAGTATTTTGCTGACCTGGACAAGAAAGGTTTGACTGGATGGTCAAAGGAGGCAAAAAGAAATAAACTAAGTTTGTTACAGTGTCAGTTACTCCCTGATTCTCATGATCTTACTGCTTCCTTCAAACTACAAATGGCACTTAATTTCCTAGACTATAGCAGACTAAGCTTTAGCACCAACCAAAGCAGAAAATCCCTTATGCTATCCGCACAGCTTCCTATTCCCTACCCGCTGTTATGCGTTGAATTTCAAACACCCCATTGCGTAGGACAAAAGAGATCGAGGGGCTCCTAAGAAAAAGCAAACAAGAAAATCCCCTCAAACACCACACGAGGAGAGGCAGGCGGTGGTTTGGAGCCAGAGGTGAAGCAGGGGCCGGGGGCTGCGGCCCAGACGGATAACGTGTGGGGAGCACGGACGCCCGCGGCCGGTGCCGGCGCGCTCGGCCCGTCGGCGGCACCCAAAACGACGAGGGGGACGGAGCCCTGAGCCAGAGGCCTCCGCAGGCACCGCCGTGAGCCCCCGGGAGGCAGAGCGGGGGAAGGGGCGGCCCGGCCGTTTTCCCTGACGGCACCGCCTGAGCACCCCCCCCGGCCTGGGGCAGCCGCTAAGCTCCGGGGCGACTCGGCGGGGCCCTGCGAGGGGACCCCGGCGGGGCCTCCCCCGGCGGCGCGGGGCGGGCACTGACCTGCCGCCGCTTCCAGCTCTCCCCGCTCCCAGCGGCCTTTCCGGCGGCTCCGCGTAGGGCACGTCACCACCGCGCGCGCCTCTGCGGCGTCACCAGGGCGCCACGCGCGGTACCCCCCCTCCCCGTCTCCAGCACGCAATCCGCTCAGCGTCTGAGCGATGAACGGCAGGGAAACGGGCCAATCGAGTCCCGCACGTGACCCTCAGCGTTCCCGCCCTCGCGCGAGGTGAACCAATCAAGAGGGAAAGCGACGCCGCGTACCTGGAAGAGGCAGCCAATAAGCTGAGGGGAGCGGGCGGAGCGTGCGCTGCGATTGGCGGCGCCGGGAGAGGGCGGTGGCGTCCGGGGTTGTTGCTAGGTAGAGAAAGATGGCGGCTTTGGACAGGGTCAAGGTGCTGGTGTTGGGCGACTCCGGTGAGTGGCCGCCCTCCCCCTCCCCCTCCCCTCTCGCGCCCAATACGCGCGCGCACACGGAGGGCGGGGGGCGCCCCCCTCCTCCCCTCCACCGA
>WUAM01000292.1:1918054-1936393 GCA_024336885.1 Actenoides hombroni
CTCTCCGCCCGCCCCCCGTCAGGGAGCGGCCCCCAGCAGCCCCCGCTCCCCGAACTCTGCCGCCCGCGACTCTGCCCGCGTCCCGCCGCCTACGGTGGGTCAGGGAGGGCGGGCGCCCCCGCCGGGCCTGGGGGGCCTTACCTCCCTCGCCACCTTTGCCCCGGCCGCTGGCCGTTACCTGGCTACTGCCGGGGTCGTCGGCCCTGGGTCGTTTCACCTGCCCTGGCGTGGTCTCCGACGAGTTGTCTGTGTGCGTGTGCTTGCAGGTGTCGGGAAGTCTTCGCTCGTTCACCTCTTATGCCAAAACCAGGTGTTGGGAAACCCGTCGTGGACAGTGGGCTGCTCAGTGGATGTGCGAGTAGGTGACGTGCCCAGCCTCCTGGTAGCCTTAGCTTGATGCCTGTGCGGGAAAGGAAGGGCCTTGGCATAGCTGGTTTGGTTTTTTTCTTTTCGTTATTTACCGCTCCAGACAGAGGTGTGTTTCCCATGTTCTGTTTTGCTGAGGGCTTGATCTTTTGAAGAAAATAGTACTAAATGTGAGCCGAGAACTTGTGTGGGCAAGTTTTGGCCTCGTTGGGTTGTCAAAATCAGACAAGATACTTGTTACTCAAAGCACCTCCTCGCTGCAGCGGCCACTGGAGTGTTACAAGTCACGGAGCGGTCGGTTGAAGCCAGAAGGCACAGAATTTAAACTACGCTTCCCTGAGAAACAGTTCATGCACAGCTAAGTTGTTGGCCAAATGTGCTGGAGAAGGACAATTTGCTTGTTTCGTTTGAGGCTGCTGTCTGTGACTGTAGGGTTGCTTCTCCTTCTGTCTGCTCGCTGCAGCACCTACATGAGGATATTCAGATAGCAGGTTTTTTATCCGACCTGCAGTCCTCATGGGATAGCGATAAACGGTTTTTTCCTTCATCACTCTTTGCCTCATTCTCACTGAAATGCTTTGCCATAGGTTAGGAATAGATTTCCAAAATTTGGGGTAAGACACATGGCAGTCCTATTTGACCGTGGAGCGGAACTACGTAGCAGATCCAGGGGCAAAAATTGTTGATTGATTAATTCAGTTGAGATGTTAGTGAGAATTTGGAGAAAGAAAAGACCTGGTCAGTTGAAATCTGGAGTAGTCCCCTGTGTTAGCATTCTGGCGATGCTACCATGTGGGTTTTAACAATTCTAAGAAGTCGTGACTTTATTTTTTTTTCATTAACTTCCACAACGTGCAATTTCCAAGCACATCGTGAAGAATTAGGCTTGTTCATACTGCGGTGGAAAGGATGCTCCCTGCTGATCTGCCAAGCTCCATCCCATATAAGAGCTGTGGTACCCAGTGGCTGCTGTTTGACCCATTCCATCTCTCTTCTACTTGAGAGATTTGAAATGATGTCAACGTGAGAATTTACAGATTTCTAAGTGCGATAATCTTTTCAGCTGAAAGTTTTAAGTCTTGTGTGGATTAACTCCTGTGAGCTGGTGCTGTGGTTATGTATGACGCGAATTTCTCATCAGATCCATGACTACAAAGAAGGGACTCCAGAAGAGAAGACCTACTACATTGAGCTGTGGGATGTTGGAGGTTCAGTGGGTAGCGCCACTAGTGTGAAAAGTACACGAGCAGTATTTTATAATTTGCTGAATGGTAAGTTTGCTTGGTGTAAAGCTGGTTTGGGTGAAAATCTGGTTTTATCACTGTTCCTGTTACCAGCCGTCTCTTGGTTCTGGGGCATGATTCCTTTAAGCCTGGCTGAGGGCTATATTGTTCTCTCTACTGATTCCAGTACATTTATATGGGGGAAAAAAAAGCCATGATGCCATTCTTAGGTATAATTTTCTGCCTTCAGTTTTGAACCAGAAAGCTGATTTAGGCAAACCTGTGCAGTTGAGCATCATCAGCCTCTCACTTCAGTCTTGTGCAGCTGGTACAACAGGGAGCTTGTGAAGTTGCAGGGTCGTCCCTCTCAGCTACCCTTGCAGACATAAAGGTTGCCTTCACCTTTCCAGGTCTAGTACATATGCAGAAATAGGATTTCTATTTTCTTGTGTGTTCTGTTCCAAAGCCTACGGCAGGGAAATCATCTTTTGAATTTATGTGAACTTCAATAGTTATATTGTACCCTGGAAATTTGAATTGTTCTCCCATAAAACTGCAATAGGCTGATAACTGTCTTGCCTCTGCTCATTTAATTTGCCAAATTATTTTCAAGGATTGAATCTTGCAACTTGCTGTATATAAAAAGCAGTGTTTTATGCCTTCTCTTGATACACCTGTTCAAAGGCCCGGTAGTTCATCTGTACCACCAATAAGAGCAAAGAAGAGATGATAAACTTAACAATGCCGTATTTCAAATGTCACTTTTTGGCATCCAAAGATAGTTCGCTAGAAATGGATGTATACCAGATTAACAACTGCTTCTGAAAAGCTGTCTCAAATATTCTGTTTGTTTCGTTTTTCTCGTTCCCAATCATTTGAGGGCCTTTCAATAACGTGTTAAGCCATGCAATAAACATTTTTGCTCTGTGATTATTGAACTAGTCATTTCTTCCTCCTTTCCCAGGAGGAAGGCAGTGTAGTTTCTTGCTTATGTTGTTAAGCAGACCTCTGTAAATAATGTTTGAGTTGAGCTGTGTTCTCAAAGCAGGCCTCTTCGGTATATGGAAAAAAAAAAAAGGGTTTCTTTTTGACACTAAATCCACAGGATGCCAGTGAGTGTGGGTCAGACTTGGAAATAGCCTAGAACAGCCCATTAGGAGATGAAATATTGAACTTATATGTCTGAATTATAATCAATGATGTTATTGAAGTAGAGTTATTTATCTCCACTGCCCAAAAGGTATTGTTAGGCAGCTCGCATATGAAAACTGTTGACTTTGGTAGTAGCCTTGGGTCTGGTTTCTCTCATTAGATTAATTCCTTCATTAGAGCTTGTCTCACAAATTGCCTCTATCTGACCTGATTTAAGAAGAGAAGATGAATGCACGCCTTCTGCCTGACTGCTGGTGCTTTCTGGGCTTGCAGTGGCCTGAAAACCCAAGATCGAAAGACAGCTGCTGTTTGGTGGTGGCAGCATCTGCGCAGGCTGTCAGGGAGACCTGGTTGTTGACAAGGTTAGGTACAGTTTGCTTTTGGTTTGACCACAGATCATCTGCTTTGGTGACCCTGCATCTGGCGCGTGGGCTGTGACGGCATGGGACAGTGACTAGGCAGGGAGGCGGTGGCTTGCAGACCTGAATGGGGGAGGAACGTTTCCTTGAGTAGTCACTGGGCCCGCCTGCTCTTTTTTTGATGTTGACACGGGCTTTTTCTGCCGGCACAACTAACTGTGTAGGTTTTCAGTGAAGCAGATGAGGGAACTGGCCAATGAAAAACATAACTGAGGAAGAGCATCTGGAGGCAGAGAGTATTTCTTGCAGATTATGCAGCAGAGCCTCTGAATTTGTTGCTGTAGGCCAAGTTATGTTGTATCAGGCTTTTTCTCCCTGTGCTGGGGGTGGACACGCAGTTGAGTTGCCTTTTTATGCTGTTACTGAGATAAAATGCTTTCAAATAGGGTTATGGTTGTGATACATTGAGAAATCTCATAGAAGAATCTGTGCACGGTTGTGGGGGGTAGTGGAAAATGTTTGTGAAAACATGTTGTGTTCATAGTGTGTGCAGTGGGTGGCACCTTTGGGAGGTAAGGTGAAAGCTTAAGTTTTTTTCCACTTGTAGGCTGCAAAATGTGTTGAGAACAAAGTCTGATGAAGCTAAGGGGTATAATTCCATTTTGTTCTTGAATTAATGGTGGTTTGAAGTCTGGAGGAAGTGGGAATGTTCCGCGGGTTGCAAAATGTGTGAATAACCAGAAGAAATTTGCTAGCAGGCGTTGGTAATTCAGTTAGGACCTGTGGTTATCAGAAGTGGTTGTCTGTTACCAGTGCAGTTAGGAAGTTTGGCTGTTCTTCTATCCCAGAATTTACATTCTGCAGGATCATGGTAACGAAAATTGCTAGAAGCTTCATCTTAAATACATGAAATCTTGTTAATTCATGTTCCTACCAGCCAATTGGTGGACCGTGAAAGTTTATCAGAGTCGGTTTCCCCTTTGGATACCTCCCCAATCCTGTAGTATTAGTTCTTGAAAACTCAGGAAAGCAATAGTACTCTCTAAATTCTTTGAAACAAAGGAAGAGCCTTTAGACTTCTTAGATGACATGACAAAAAGATAGTTACGTTTACCAAGTAGGTAAAACAGAGACAGGCTAAATTCTCTGCTGCAGTAATACAGAGTTTCAGTACCATTAGGACTAGACAGAGCAGAATCAGGGAATGCCTGCAAGCCTCTGGCAGATTAAACCCTGAGGTGGCTGTTCATTTCCTCCTTTCATGAGATCTTTCTCTTAGCTCTTACCCAATTCCTGATAAGCAGCTTTAAAAAAACCTCTTACATCCTTATATTTTCAGCTTTGCTTATTCACTGTAACTGAACCAGTTATGCATCCCTTTCTTCTTTCTCAGGTATCTGGGAACCTGCAGATGTCATTTTGGTAAGATAAGGAAAAAAAAATGCATATCTTTAAATAGCATCTTGCTGCCTTCTCTCTTTCACTTCAGGGATAATTTTAGTGCATGACTTAACCAACAAGAAATCATCCCAGAATCTGTATCGCTGGTCTTTGGAAGCACTCAACAGAGATGTTGCTCCAACAGGAGTTCTCGTGACAAATGGGTGAGTGAACAATAGACATGCAGGGTTAAGGTACAATAATTACAAGGTGTTATGGAAGTCTTGGTTCAACCCTAAAGCTCCCTGAAGCCCACATGAAATTAGATGTGGTTAAACCTTTAAGAAAGAAATTAAAAAATGGGGGATATCACAGAAAACTGCTGTTCTTTTTTTTTTGTTTTACCCTCCCAATCAGGCCATTCTGCCAGCAGATTCCCAAACTGCACGTCAGAGACCTTGCTTTAATGGAAATGGTGTTAACTGCATCCTTCACTTGTCTGAGGCTTCTGTGAGAGTGGGTCCGGTCCCTGACAGCTGAAGACTTGTGTGTCCGTACTGAGACATGCAAAGCCTTTGTAGAGGAGTTGTCGTTGGGTGGCACATCTCTGTTCCGAAAGGCTTTCCCTCCGTGCACTGAGACTGTGGAAATTTGCTTCATTATTTTTTGGTTTGGGTGATGGGGGAACTATTTCAGGAGCTTGGCTAAAAAAGAGCTAGAAAACTCGGCTTAAACCGCATATTCATAATTATTTTTCCAATCTTATCCAATTAGTTTCCATCTTGTCAAGTATTTCCTTCTGTAGCTCCGTGCTCCTGTTATACATGTAGTCAAGGAGGCTTTAAGATCATTGATAAACCTCACACAGGAGCAGGGAAGCAATAATAAGAGGTAGCTTTTTGTGGGAAGAATATAAATTCTTTATCTGCCTGTGCTGGTGTGGAGCTGTTTCTGTAGAATCATGGGAGAAGGGAAGGAGGATTTGCATTATATAAACTGCAAATTTCTCCAGTTTTCCTGCATATGGGTTCTTCGCAATCATTTTAATTTTCAAAAGCTTAACTTCTGTCAGGGACAGAACCTTAACTTCTATCAGGGACAAGAACTTGACCTGCTTGGTCAAGTTGTTGCTGTTGGTTGTAAAATTACTTTTTAAAAGCTGGGTTTAGGTAAAAATGGAAGACAAGTGATTATCCTAGCTGAGGAGAATGATTGGAGCTTGAATTTGTGATGGCATTTAATTGTAATATTATTTATTTTATAAAAGCTGTCTTTGATCATGATTCATACCTGAATCAAAGGTTGTTGGAATTCAGCTTTTGGTGGCTACCTTTATTTGAATGTAGAAGAATTGGTAACTTGGCACCACCCATTTTTTCTTTGATCTAACCTGGAAAGGGGTATGTATGTATGTAAGAACTGTAGATGTTCAGAGATACCAGTTCCCTGGTCTGTCTCTGGTGACACATGCTTGGCACAATGCTGGAATTTCTGTTTCTTTCCTCTTTGTGTTAGCATTTCTTCTGTGGCTCATCTGTGCTGAGAAGAAATCTAACTCATGTGGTTTCTTTTCTCTTTCCTTTCAATTCCTGTGTAGTGACTTAGATGCAGAAGCCTTTCCTTAATTTACAGATGCAGCAACGTTCTCACTTAGCTAATGACCCGTAATAAATAAATGACCATTATTTGAAAGGTACAGGGGAGCTGATGGTGCCCCCTGTGCCCACTTAGAGATGACTGTGGCTTCATTCAGCACTGTATTTGTTTCCTTCATCAGTGACTATGACCGTGAACAGTTTGCTGATAACCAGATTCCACTGCTGGTGATAGGAACTAAGCTGGATCAGATCCCAGAAACCAAGCGGAATGAAGTTTTGACCAGAACAGCTTTCCTGGCTGAGGATTTCAATGCCGAGGAGATAAATTTGGTTAGTATCCTTGTCACCAGTGGTGTTTTTCTTCTAAACGGGAGCGAGTCCAATTTTTAGTAAGTAAAGATGTTGTGACAAAACAATAAGCTGTTGGAGATTTTCTCAGTAAAGCTGGAGTCGTTACGATTGGCCGTCCCCATTGCTCAATGAAACAGTCTTTGTTTCCCTACAGGGAGGTATAGAGGTTGTTAGATAAGGTCCCTGAAGCTTAGAATTGATGGCTGGGGGGTAATTTTTCTTCTCCCTCTTTTTAGTTCTGACACAGACTATCTTTGAGTGAAGCATCAAGATCACTTTGTATATCTATAATGTGTGTGTATATATATGTGTGTCTATATAGACACATGCTGTGTGAATGCTTGTATATACATACACACACACGTGTAGCCCATACAAATTATTAGCTGACTGCATAGCTGGTAGCAGGAGGAAGACATGGAGCACTTAAGGGAGTACTTGGAATTCTCCCATTGATTCACAGAATGTTTCCTTCCAAATGGCCACGGAGCAGAAACCAGATGCCATGCTTTCTTTTCCCAAGCTGATTGCATATGCCAGGGGAAAGGGTATGTTGGAATGGGTATGTGTATGGCTTCCTCTCACTGATTTCCTTGTGCTTGGTTTGCTGTTCTCTTACATGTGTTCTAGGATTGCACCAGTCCTCGTTACTTGGCTGCAGGTTCATCCAATGCTGTCAAACTAAGCAGGTTTTTTGATAAGGTAAGTCAAGACAATTAAACTATGTTTTATGGTTCTGTGTATTGAAGGAAGGCTGTGATTTGAACATGGAACAACAGTTAGCTGCTCCTATCACATGCCATTTTTTGAGTTGATTCAAGCCAGGTGTGGGGAGGCCCAAGATTGGTCTGCTGTTGGAAACCTGCAGAAAATAGCTCATCTGCTTGAAGATTTGGTTCTTGATCCGCATAGAACAATGGAAAACAACAAATATGCAAAGATACTTTGCATTTGCTTTTGGAGTCCTTTGGCAAGCCAGAGGTTTTGCAGTGCACTGTGGTGGTAATGTGGGGAGTTATAAGACTATGTTTAGCTTTGTTGATCCTGGTTAAAGCAAAAGTTAAGAATTAAGGAATTTGGCATATTACTTTTCCTTCCCGAAAAAGGGAACATGAAGGCCTACTGTGAAAATGACAGAAGGAATGCTCTGGTTTAAGCATCCCCTGGATCAAGATGTTACAGTGGAGCCGATCACATCCTGTTACAGATCATACTTGAGAGGAAATTTGGCCTGAATTTTCTTTGGAGAAGTGTGTAGATTGTATAGATAAATATTTACATATGTATATAATATATGTAGATTGTATAAATCACTTTTTGATTCTTATGTTAACAGTACTGCCTCTGTAGGTATCCTTCTAACACAGATAATTTGAGCATCATTCTCGGAGAGCAAGTCAAGCTACCTCTTCTCAAGCATCACTTAAACACAGTGACTACTCAGAACCACTGGAGTTGTTACATGCCCACAGTATGATCTTTTGCTAGGCCTCTAAACCACTGCACCTGCAGAGAGGGATGGGAATAACTGACTGATGTAGCAAGGAGACACCCAAACCATCGTCTCCATTACTAAAGAGGGCTAACTAAATTAGTTCTGTAGAAGTTGAGGATAACACAGCTGTACTAAGAATGGCTGGAGGTGGCAACTCATTCTATGTGTGAGAGTGCATTGCACTGAAAGCCCTAGGCTTACAGCAAGGTGCACAGGTTCAGACCTTGTCCCAGTTAGCCCTGAGTTTCAGTGCTCATGTGTGAAGTGTTGATTGGAATCTGAGGTTATGTATATGCTGTGCCAGCTAAGATCATTCTCTGCTTTCCACAGGTGATAGAGAAGAGATACTTCTTAAGAGATGGCAATCAGGTTTGTCGTTTTTCCTCCTTTTTCATTTTGTTTCTCCCTGTGTCATGTGAAATGTTGACAGGGTCCTCTTTAAAACATGGGTTTCATGCATGAAATGATCATCTGTGCTGGTAATTGTGTTTTTAAATCTGTGGGAATGCAGCTGTTTTGGATAGGCAGAAAAATGGCTGACTTTTGTCAGCTGAAGAATTTGTCTGTAATGTGATTGGCAGTGAAATAATTAAGTATGCTAACATAGTAAAAGTTGCAAGAGCGAGGTAAAATGGGCAGATATGATCTCTTCCAGATCTGTCAGCTTCAGGCTGCTTGGTCACAGCCAGAGGTGCTGTCCTGAAGGTCAATGACAAGGCTTTTTTCGCACAGCTGGAACCGGCGTTTTATCTTTTGTACTTGTAGTTTCCATAGAACCAGTGGAGCCACAAGGAAAATGGCAGTATGATACCAGCTTGTAATTCATTCCTAAATGGCCAGTACAGCTGCTGAAGAACTAGCAAAAAATACTGTCATGGTTTGGGCAAAACACTTCAACTTTTTGTTCCCCCCCCTGCTTTCCCGTGCGCAGCCTCCCGTGCCAGGAGTAGCAAGGTTCCATTTATCATATCTGTGAGGTGCTTACAAATTACCATGAATAGCACCACTGAAATACAATCGAATATTTCATTGGATGTAGCTATGCTTTTTCTTCTTCCTGTTCTGCCTGATGTCTTTTTTTTTCCTCCCCTCTCCCCTCCTTCCCACATTCTAGTGAAAGGAAGTCTCCCTTCCATGGGCATAACAGCTTAATGCAGAAATCTGCTTGTGTTCTCACTGTCTTTGATTCATGATGTAAGATTTTTATTTTTCTTATTTGATCATTTTTAGTGGCTAGCCAGGGATTAACTTCATATTCCTTACGGCCACGTGCCAAAGATTTCAGGCTGCTGATGACTACTTTCATCTGCCTTAACTGACAATAGGTTAAAAGCTTTAAAGAAATCTCAAGTAGGGGACAGTCATATCTGGAAGAGACAAATCCAAATTGGAACTGGAGATTTCAATATAACCTTTTAATGTTATTATTTGAAATTATCTACTTAATGTAAATCTTATGAATGTATTTGTGGGTTTTCTACAATAGGTCTCTTCGATCACTCGTGTTCTGAGGTATTTTTATTACAGATTTCTTCAGGATGAAAAAAAATGATAAGTTTCAAATTATTTGTAGCTATGACTTCAATCAGATGCCTGATAAATAAATAATTGTTACTCTTAATTAGTGACCTTGATATAGAAATTGCTAAAGCAGATAAGCTTTTACCTATGGTGTCCTGCTACTTTTCAGTTATAATGATTGCATTTTTCCTTTTTGAATTCCCAAAACAGTTTTCATGAGATGAACCTTTGTACAAAATCTGCCTGATTTTTCCCTTAGAGATGATTGCTTTCCAGAGATGAACAAAACAATTCCTCAATGAGTGCCTTGCATATCTGTTTGAGTTTTGGGCCTGAAAACACTAACTGAATTTATTTAAATTTGGGGGGGGGGGGTGTTAGTGGACTAATATTTTGGGTAAGCTCTTTAGCTTTCTCAGTTTACCAGTGAAGTATGTAACCTAAGAGGCCTACTTTGTAGTGTAAACTACATTTTTGTCCCTTACCATCCATCCAGGCTGATGTTGTGGCACGATTTGTAGTGCTTGGTTGACACCTTCCATTTTAATATACTGTATTTCCTGTGAGAGTGGAGTTGTTTAGGGAGGATGTGTTTGCTGGGTCTGCTGTTTCTGCTTGTTAGCAGTTAGATATGTAAAAATTTCTCTGGACTGTAATCAAATAGTTCTATGATAAGGCAGTAGGACAAACATCTTACACAGTGCTAGAAAGCAGGGCATCTCCCTCTTTTGGGGGATTCACGGGTGCGTCGATTGCAAATCTGTTTGAAATACTGTTAAGCCAGAGAAGCTTCTGATGGTTTCAAGTAGATTTTTCTTTGTAAGCACTCATTGTCATGGTGTAAGCAGTATCTACGGATAGGCTGCAAAAGCAGGAGTGCTAATCCTTTTTATTGTTGCAGCCATTTCTAGTCTCATAACTTTCTTAAAGCTCTCAGACATTGATAAGACTGTACTTTCAACTACCAGTGAAGTGCTGCTTTCTGAGCTTAGAAGGCATAAAAGTATCACCAGCTCTTTAACAGGACTTGGTAATATTATTTTATAGTTTTAAAAATTAATGGAGGAGAAAATCTTGTATGCATTTGAATCTGGGGGGAAATATGGACTTTGAAACGTGTAATTAACTGGTTTAGGATTTGCCCAGGAAATTAAGGCTTTCGTTGTAACCCTTGCCAAAAAGCCTTAAGGAGCTCCGTAGAAGAAATGAGCCATACTCAAGTTTTGCAGCTTATTTAATTCAGGGTGCTCCTCTAGCAGTAAGCTGAGACATTTTAGTCCTGATTCTAGAGGTGGTGTGGAAGAGGAAGGCATTGTAGCAGTTGGCTTGGTAACAGATGCTCAAATGTGGGCTAGAGGGAGCTCATGCTGATTCTGACATGATGACTTATCTTTCCTGTCTCTAGATTCCTGGCTTCTCTGAAAGGAAAAGGTTTGGAGGAGGAACATTGAAGAGCCTTCATTATGATTGAACACTGAAGTAGGGGAAGATGACTTCTCCAAGCTCCAAAGGACATTCCCATTCCGACTGGATGCTTAAAGACAATAATGCTTATGACAAGCAGAGTAAAATGATACTACAGCCAGGTAGACTCCTGAAGCTACTTTTGCTGGAAAAGACTTGGGGAAGAATACCCAAAAATCTAACCTGAAGCTTAGAGTGCTTCTTATGATTAGGGACCTTTGGGGAAAGTGTGCAATAAATTGAATGCCTCTCACACTGCTGTGGGAAACTTTATCATGCCCAGCATGTGTATGTCACATTTTTGTCTCCATTTTTGAAAAGTTAGGGACAGTCTGCAATGAGTTACATTCATTTTGCCTCTAAAGGAAAGATGACACTGAGTGGGCTTCTCATTTACAGTGAAGTGAACAATAATGTAAGGATGGATAAGGAATGGTCTGTAAAATAATAGAATGCCTTCTTTAAATTAATGGTGTTGTCTCACTTGGAACACTGCTCAGCCCTATTCAAAAGGGATAATGGAAATAGGCAAGAGATGAAAAAAAGATTTGCAACCTTAAAAAGAAAATCATGAGTAGAAAACAAGTGGTATTAATTCTACAGCTTAAATTAAATTTGTTTACCTTGGAGAGGACAGAGTGAATCAGGTACTCCTGTTTATCTTTTCATAATTGAGTGTGGTCTTGTTCTTAATGTTAAATTTAAAAGGCAGTGCATTGAAAGCTGATAGAAAAAGTATGGTTTTATACAGTACTTATTTGGAACAAATGTGACATGGCCTTACTGAGCCTGAGGGCTTAGTGGATTCAGAAAACATGAAATGTAAGAACATCCTCTGAATTAGAAGGGACAGAAATTTAAAAGGGATATAAAACCCTGTAAAAAGTAGGAACTGAGCATGATTAGAAGGAAGGTTCTGTGATAGGTATGTTTCCTTCTTCTATTTAGTACTAAGGATAAAGGAGACTTGACCTGGTCTGATCTACCTGGTCTGATCTACTGTGCAAACTGTTGTCTTCCTAAATAGCCCAAGCTCTGCACAGTTTCTCACCTCCCCAGAATTATATGAAGTGGTAAAAGCTTGATTTATGGCAGTTTCTTCTTCCCCTCCTTCCTCACAGTCACCTCTAATGGTTAAGCCTCTGGCAAAAGCTAACTAAGAGCTGGAGTTAGATATAAATACAGATTAATAATAAATAGGGATAGAAGAAAGCAGAACGCTGGCGTGAAATTGGCAGCGAGCAGAGTTCTGCAGGCTCCAGATGACATCTGCCTGCAGCTCTTCTTTAGCAGCTGCTTGGAAATAAAGGGAAAACTGGCCATTGCCACTAATCAGGCACAAAAACTGACAGCTAGGTGCACCACCAGTCACACTTATTAAAAATACCCATGCTTTTCTTTTCCTTAGGCCATTTCCAGAAAGGTGTTGGAGCATTTGCAAACATGAGCACAGTAAGTTTTTAGATGCTTGTATGAAATAGGTTATTAGTTTACATTTAGTTTATGACCAGGGGAAATAAGGTACCAAAATATTCGTAGCAGATAGCCCATGTCTGAGCTATGCAGCTCACGTCAGCACCACTGTCTCTGCTCCTTTGACAGTGAAAGCTAAAATTATTTTCTCAAAGTCAGGGCTGGTTTAGGGTAACCAAATTTGGGTTCCCTAAGGTTACTAAGGTTACTGCAGAGCAGAACAAGCAAGGTAGGGCTTATTCTTCCTTCACCCTGTGGCTTCTTTCAGAGAATTGTGAGTGTTGCAGAGTAAGGGAGGCCAGTTAGTTTAAGATGCTGCAGGAAACAACAGTTACACAGGTCTTTGATTTGGAGGAAGCAACTTTCCAAAGTAGCAATTGCAGCTCACCGGTATTTGTGTGTTCCACTGCTCAGGCTCCACAAAGAAGAAACAAAGTCTTTGTATGAGAAATCTTGTGAAGGTCAGTTCATGCTCCAGGAACAGGAAAGCATGCATAAGCCCCATGCATCAGTGGGGTTGAAGGTTATGACAGTCAGGATTCAGGAGCAAATCAGAAAGCGATACTGTCGTGGTGGGAATGGTAGAACATAAAGGGAGTAGTACCAAGGAAAAGTAGAACATGTGGGCAAGTGGTAGGAGGTTAGCAGATTGAGAGAGAAGTGTGGTTGAAGCTGTGGCTCCTGCTGTAAGCTCAGCTAAGTCTGCCTGGGCTCACCTGAGTGAGCCATAAAAGCTCCTAAGTTTCTCCCAGGATATCTCCATCCACTCTTGAACTTACCTGTGTGGCCTGACAAGTGACTTCGTGGTCAGTCTCACTGTCCTACCTATGAAATGAAGGAGGCTTTCTTGGAGGCATGGTTCTGATGTATCTGTTTATCAAACTGTAGTGTTTTCAGTACATTGGGAATTAAAGAGTTCACCCTTTTTTATTTTAGTCTGGATGTTTAACTTGATGAAACTGAGGACCAGATGAACTTGATGAAACTGTTCCTAGCTGTTTGTGTTGTCACAATATTTATTCTGCTATCACCACCTGTAACTCTGTCCTGCCACAAACAAACCATTTCACTTCAATAGTTTTAATGCACTGAAACCCTTTAGATAGCTGTCAAGAGTAAAGACTAAATTTCTGTGCTGTCTCCTCCACCAATACCCCTGAAAACTGATTGCAGACCCATCTCACCGTGATTGCTGTGTTTTAGTGTTTGTGGTCCTAGACTAGCACAGATTGCTTTGTAAAACACCCGTGTGCTTTTTTTTTCCCCATATATTTTTACCCACTTCTTATATTTCTTCAGGGCTGAGTTAAAGATATGAGTGTATTCAAGTTATGTTTAAACATAATCCTGAAATTTCGTGGGTTTCCTGTGCTTGGGGTTTGGCTAATGCCACTATCCCTGGTTTATGGTTTCTACCTTTACATGACTGACACATGCTGCTGCTCTCTTGAAACAGCTCCATGCAATTTTCCTTTGGAGTGGTAGTTTCTGTTTACCTAAGTATAACACAGAGGAAGAATGGACTGATAATTCTAAATTAGACAAATCATGGGAACTGGCAGAAGTTGTTGGAGGTTCCATTAGCCTGCTGACTGGGTGTAGCATGCGATTAGGTGCGTGCATCTTTCTCATTATTTTAGTCAGGGGTAGTGGCTCCATATACAAGTGACACCAGTTTAGCACCTTCCCTTGGTTGTACCCATATTGTTGTGTACAGAGCAAGAATATCTCACACCTCCTGTGGAGTGTATCGCATGTCAGGATCCAGCAGGCAATGCAGAATGACCATCCCAGTTCTTTTTATTGACTTTACTCTGACTGCCCCATCCCTTTCGTGCTTCTGCTTCACTTCTAAAATGTCTAAAGATCAGTTTTAAATTGTCTCTGTAAAAAAAAAGGTGTGTTGATCTCTCTCCCAAATACTCATCATCCAGACAAACCCTTTGGGTTTTTTTGGATCACAGGCTTGAGTGTAGTCATCTTACACCTCTGTTGATGCAGTGTCCAGCATCTTAGGTCTTTTAATACAAATAGGTCTCTAGTCCAGATTAAGTATCTTTTTTTGTTGTTTAGATCTCAGCAGGTAACCACAATTAGGTATAATTTTTCCTTTTAGAACAAGGCAATGTGTAATGGGGTCATGTATGTTGATGATGTTACGTTTATTTTTAAAGGAAGTACTAGCTCCTTGTACCAGCAGTACCTGAGCAGCTGGACTTAGTTGTGTTGCTGTTTGCACCTCATCTGTCTCAGCTGCCCAAAAAAAGGGTCACCTCCAAGTTTGGGGCTGTGACACCAGACAACTTCTCTGCATCACACTTCTCTCCTCCCTAGATATGTTTTACCTTTCTTTCCTCTACGCACCCCATGCCCTCTGTAACACTTCTGTCTATCTTGCCTCTGTCCATCCATACCCCCATTCTCTGTTCCTCCAGCTCTCTTTCTGCCATTTTCTATCCCTCTTGCCACTTCTCATGTCCCACCTTTCTGACCCCTCCATATTACTGGGGTCACAACGTGCCCTCTCTTTATGCCCCTTGCTCTGCCTTCTGTTTCCCCCTTTCTTCCCTTGTTTTTCTCTCTGTTTCACTCTGCCCTGCTTTGTCTCTTGCTGTACCATTGATCTCTCTGTCTTTGTGTTTGCCTTTCTCCCCATGTCTCTGTCTTTCTGTTTTCCCAGCATCTTTCCTTCTCCTTCTGTCTGTCTCTCTCTTGTCTGTCACAGGCACACCCATTTCACATCAAAGCACTTTTACCCAGTACCTTAAAACTGGAGCTACTCAATCTCTCCGTGTTATTTCCCAGGAAGAAATACATGCCCAGAGGCCGTGTACCTGAGGTGTCAGTGAAGATGGCTCATACAGGTGCATTTGAGATGTGTTAGACTTACCATGTGCATGCAGGTGAAAGGTACAGCATATAAACAATGAGCCTCCTATCTTCCCCGGGGGCTTGGTAGAGCTTTCTGGTTGATCTATGGCCAGCTTGATGACTGATGGGGTAGTCAGAAGCACAACTATGTTCTAAAGATGAAAAAAAAACCCAAATCTATCCCTCTTCATAGCTGTGCAGAAAAGTAGGAAACCCATGGGTACAGTAACCTTCAATTCTTGAGTATATGTTTTTGTTCTCGTAGCAATGGGATTGCCTACTCCTTGTAGCCATCTTTAGCCAAGATACCACTGGTTTTAAGCATCTGAAACCTATCCAGTAATGGGGTTTGGGGTGTAACCGTAATACAGATTTTTGTTACTGATTTTTGCAGAGGCAGCTTCAGTATGCTCCATTTATCACAAATGAGATATGAAGTGCTGTGTCGTGGCCTGCACTCAGTAGGTTTTTCAGTGAGGTATAGCAAAGTCAGGGCTTGAATCCTCGTGTCTCAGTTGATAAGGAGGTGACAGACTTTACTCGTCAAAAACCTGCTTCTGCTTTTCAGCAAAGGGAGCTTAGGCCTTCTATTTCTTTTCTTAGTCAGCTCTTCCTATTAGAAGTCATGTTCCTGTCTCACTTGCTTATGAGGATGCTGGTTACTTTGATTCCTTTACAAGGCTGAACAAGTCTGTGGCTTAGTGCACTGGTTTTCCTTGACAAAAAGCCATTATCATTATTGATAAACCTGTCACTGGCTGGCAAGTTACCAGAAAGTGCTCAGAGGCAGAGCTTTCCTTAGGGTGTACTTGGCTGCAGCACCGTGCATTAAGTCCTCAGACAGGCACTGGTTTTGGAAGAAACCATCACATAGGTGTCAGGTGGTAGAGGGCAACAAGAATAAAATCGGTCCCAGTCCTCTTCATTTTCAAATGTCCAACAAGCAGCAAAGCTCGTCCTACCTAGTGAGGGTCTGACGTGTAGCCAAGTGTTACTGTTCTAAGTACTGCCCACTTACTCTGGGTTTATTCTAACATCTGATCAGTAGATGGGGGAAAGATGTTTCTCCATGGTACGTGAAAACCCAATGAAGAAGAGAGTCTTCATCACTAACTGTGGGTATATGAGCAGCGTAAGGGCTTTCCAGTTGTGCTGGCAGAGCTGCAATAAACTGTTTCTCAGGACCTGAGTCTAAACGGATCTTGAAATCAGATGTAGTTTCCTAACAGTGAGACTGATAATGGAAAAAAGAAAATCTGTCATCGTTTGGGGTTTTTCAGGGTAGAATGATTAGCTTTCTGAAAGATGTGCTTTAACACAGCTTTGAGGAAAAGTCCCCTCAGCATGTTGGTAAGGAAGTTGATTTAGGTGATCAGAGCTATCTGGGGCAGGAAAGACACTGTGAAATCTAGCTGGGGCAGTTCAGCTGCCTGGCTATCTCTTGCTGAAAATACTATTAAGTACAGAAATATGGGTTTTTTTCCCCCTGCTTTGACACTGCATCACCTGAGATACAGCTTGTTGTGCACTGTGGGCTTATCAACGCATGGAAACTGTGGTTCCATACTTGCTGAAATCTCACAGGGAAATTCCATCTCGGCATACCACCAGGGTTTGCTCTGAAAAAGATGTTGAATACATGACAAGCTCAGAAATAAAAACACACACTCTTTCTTGAATGGAAGTCTGAGCTGATTGGGTAATCCCACTTGAAGTTCGTTTTTGTGACTAGGAGGAACATGAAGTGAAACAGTGTGTCATTAACCCATGCACATCTATGTTCCCTTTGACCTGAAAGTTAACGTTTACAAAGTGGAAATGCACTGCTGCCTTTGGGTTAAACATTTATTAAAGGACAAGGTGGCCCAGAGGATTTGAAGGCTAGGACCATGTTCAGAGTTTTTTATCTTGCTGTCTTGATGCCATCCTCTCTTTCTGAGTCTTGCTCTGCTGTGGCATACATGGGCTTGATGGTCTGTCCTGCCCTTGATGAATAAAAGGTCAGATCACAAAATTCAATGACTGTCCAAAATTAGCACCCTCTTTAGCTGTTGCACCAGAGTAGGGAAGGACAGAACAGGGCAAGGTGACTAATTTTCCTCCTGACTTCTAGGAGTGGTTCTTCTAGCCTGAAGGCAGAAGCATCACAGCAAGGTGAGCAGGTGGCTTCTCTATCCTCTCTTCATGCAGCATCTGCTTTTTGGTGACAAGGAGCATGTGCTCTCTACTGAAGATCATTTCTGTGATCTTTCCTGCACAAATAAATGATAATAATTAACCTGTCTGGCATCTGCTGCTGAATGGTCCCAGAAAAAATGACAAGGACATATTTCATAAGAGCTACTCTACAAAAAAGGTACATGTTATTAAAAAGAGCCCTTTTGGCCGCAAAGCTGTTGGCAGTGATAAAAAAGTATAAATAGTATTGTTTTACTTTATCATCTTATGATGAAAGGTTCAAAAAAGAAATTCAGTCCCCTGGTGCTGAGTAGTACACTAGCAGATAACAAAGACAGCTGCTCTAGAGAGCTCCTGTCCCAGTTGGCAGTGTGTAAAGGGTTAACAAACAGCGAAACAACCCAAGCTGGAGAAGCTGAGATCACAGAGACGAGAGTGAATGAATATATTAATAATATATTAATAAATATGTGCATCAATGGATGCATTTTAGCTGGATGAAGATAGGCAGGAGAAAAGGTTGGTCCTTTTTGAAACAAGATACATCACTGAAAAGCAGTGGACCATCACAACAGCAGGTGCTCAGCCACATCAGAAAGGATCTGTCTGTCTCGGTTGCCTCTTGAGTATGTTGCTCGTGGGACAGAAGAGCTTTACTTTTGGGACTGGACTTCCACTCTCTGCAAGAAGTGAGGGTGAGCCGTGATCCAGTAATGTGTACTCGTCACAGCAGCACTGGCAGATTGCAGTCCATGCTGAGAAGAGCTGTGCCAAGCATTGTGTTGTAAATTTATGAAGGTGTCACGCCCCCCCCCCCCCCCCCCCCACCGCCAGCCCAACACACAACGACACCGCCAGAAAAGACACGTGCGACACAGACAAGAAAAGACGTGACCCACCCCCCATGA
>WUAM01000292.1:1944941-1971474 GCA_024336885.1 Actenoides hombroni
GTGCCGGGGGTGGGGGAGGGGCGTGCGGGGGGTTGCGTTAAGTTCGGGAACGCGGCGTGTCCGGCAAGCGAGGCGGAATTGCCCGTGAAATGAGGGGAGGGGGGGGGGGGGAAAGGAAGGAAGAAATGCTTCAGTACAATACATTTGCCAAGGCTGCTTAGGTGACCCGCTGCTTTGCATATCAATATGCTTCTTGCAGAACCCAGTGGAGAGAAGAGTCTTAGCAATGTAGGTTCATTTGTAAGGAGAGAAACATCTTCCCTGGACTGGCAGAAACCAAGATGTTTTCAGGTTCAGGCTAAGCAGGGCTTCCAGCCAGCCTGGCTCTCCCGGGGATGTACTTTTCTTCCAGGTCACTGAAAGGAAAGCATACAGTTTGTCAGGAGCTTTCAGGTTTGCTCTCCAGGCATCTGCTACCTTGGGAAATTTCTAGGGCGGGGGGGGGCCTGCAATTTGCACAAGGCTGGGAACCCCTGGGGCAAATAATCCAGGCACTGTGACAATAATAATAAACCGCGTATAGGGGCTTTGTCTTTCCACCTTTGTGTCAGACCCCTGCCTCCTGGGGTGTCTGGCTGCACAGAGGGAGGGTGCCTGCTGCTTGCTGGGCTTTCTCAGCGCTGTAGCCCCCAGGCAGCTGCTGGGGCGCAGCAGCATCGCAGTGCTGCAGCCACCCCATTGCAGCAAGCATGCTATATGTCAGCCAACTGTTGGGGCTCCTGGGCTTTGCCATCCCAGCACTGCTGTGCGAAGGCAGATGAGTAGCCCAGCTACTCTTGCAGTTGATAGAGGGGAGCATTAATATTTAACTCTCTCCCCAGGCCATGGAACTGAACCATTGATCGCTGCCAAAACACCTCTGCGTTCACACATAGTTCAACAGAGTTGCTTCATGCCTTTCTCTAGGAGCTGAAGGGACTGTGTTTACATTTCTGTCGGTGCCAAGCTAAGGTCTCTGTTGTATCTGCTTCCCTTGCGTGTCTCAGGTTTACTGTAGGGCTGTTCTCAGTGCTGCAGAGCTGGGAGCCACATCCTCTGGGGTCCTGTGGCTTTTAGCCATGCTGAGACCATGGCAGCTGTAGGCAGGGCAGGCATGGGAGGACATGAACATCTGTTCCATCCATGGGTCTCTTGGGTATGCAGCACCCTAGAAAAACAGATTGTCACCTGGTAATGAACTAATTCTTGCTTACTACCATGGTGGACAGTTCAAGCCCAACTGGGCAATACTTATTTAGGGCAAATTAGTGACATAGTTCAAGTCCCACCTGAGTTTCTCTTCCTCCCTCATCCCAGCTACATCCTGCCCTTTTTCTTGATGGTCATGGGGACGTAAGACAAGAACCTGACAACCAAACGGCTCCCAGTTTCAACCCCTGAGCATGTGAGGAACTCAGCGCATGAATCTGCAAGGCAGTCTGCAGGTTGTGGAACATCCACGGTTCAAGTGAAGTTAGATTTAATTTGGGTGGTGCTAGCATGCCTCCATAATGTTGGTGTGCAGTTCTTCCTATCCAGCACCCTGTCGCTCTTGAGCCTGACTGTATATGTGATATTTGGATTGTTTCTGAAGTGCAGAATATGGTCAAATATAGACATGCAGATTTAACAGAAGAGCAAATCCTATCTGTGCTTCCCATTCCACCATGCAGTTAATTAATGAAATAAAGACAGGAGCTGTGAAAATGGTCTGTGCCAATTTGTGAGTAGATCACTTGAGAAAGTCTTCATGCCTACGAAGAGGCTGGAAAAAGGCATGAGGAAGCCATGGATGGGTTGTTTGAAGAGGTTTCGTTTGTGTTTTCAAAATGCTGATGAGCTGTGTGGTTTGTTTTACAGTACATGTCAGGATTTGGAAATGAACATGTTTCTGAGGATCCTCGCTGCCCAGGAGCTTTACCGGAGGGACAGGTACTGAGGTTTTTTACAGTGCTTTAATAAAATGACATAGAACAGAGTGAATATCTGTTTCCCGGGCTTCTTTTTCTTTTAACGTGTTTCCTTTCTCTCTGCCACCATGAAAGTCTCCAGGAACCTTCTTTATGCAGGACTGGAATAAAAAGATGCTGGCAAAAATCAGAGTTGAAGATTTCCATTCATCTTTCTATTTGTAAGCAACTCCTGAGCTTCCAAGTTTCACCTTGGCCGTTAAGACTTGCCTAAATTACCTCTGTCCAACAGAAGGGTTTTTTTCCCAAAAGGAGTCTGCAATACAAGTGTCTTGGCCACACCGAGAAGGAAGGCATTGGCTCTGGAATAAACCAAAGCAGAATTTTGAAGCAGAGACACATGCTCATGCAGGAGAGGTGGCTTTCACAGTTTCTGTAGGAATTTGGTTTGATGAAGCTGGCTTACAAGGCTTTGGCAGGAGAGCAGCTTCTTTGTAGGGAGGGGACACAAATGCCTGTAGTAATAAACTGACAAATTCATTCTTAAAAGAAAGTAACTTCTGAACATGTTTGAAGAAAAAAAATTCTGTTGGGTCATTCTGTCTTAAAGAAAGGAATCACAATTGTGGTGCTAGCCACTCAGTCCGCAGAGTAAAGAACAAAACCCTGGAGAATTAAAGCTCTCTCATCAATTTTGCACCAGGTCTTTACACCAGCACACATTTTGAGGCTGACTGTGCCCTCCCTTGGATCTCCTGGAATCCCTTGGACTTGGATTGGCAGCATTTTATGCTTGGTCAATGACCTCCCTTGGTGATCTTCTCTGTCCTCTGCGCAGAGGCCAGCAGAATGAAGGTCAAATGTGGAGCTTCACAATTAGCTCTTCCTGAGTTTTCTGGATCTCTCCAGTCCTGATGTTTTACTCATTGTGTGCCAGTGTGGATAGCAACACAATACACACGGACATGTTAGCTGCACGTATATGTACCCTAGGTCTGCACTGCAGCCTACAGCGTGCCCACAAGTAAGACAAACTGTTGTGCTGGACCGGACTGATGGTTCAGCCGGTGCGGTGCCTTGTTTCTGAGACTGGCTACAGCAGATGCGTGGAGAAAAAATGTAAGAAAGAGGCACCTTAAAACCGGGAGATCGATGGCGGTGGCTGCCGATTGGAACAGGCAGCGGGCTGTGGTGGACGTGCTCCTTGTGATTTCCCAGAGCAACACCACTTTTCCGAGGAGGGGAACCCCTCCAGCTCCTGGCTGAGGTACTCTCATCTGGACATAGTTTGGCCTCAGGATCAAAAGAGTTAATAGAAAAATCTGAAAACGAGTTAAAGAGAAAAAAAAAAGTCTCCAGTCCCAGGGGTGGATCCTTTCTCCTCTGCAGTATTTGTAAGACTGGCATCTGCAGCAGTGCTGGCTAAGATAAAAATGACAAGGGCTATTGATCCCCCCGCTTCACTGCCTACCCACACTGACAAGACAGAGTCGGAGGGCTGGAAGCCGCAAGCACTATGAGAGCTTTACCTCCTCACTTCTGCCCGCCCGTCAGGACAGTGCCTGGTGCTGTGTGGATGGCTGACCTGCTCAGCCGCAGCGGGGTGGCAGGGTGCTAAACGGGACCTCGCGGGAGGGAGATGGGCTAGCAAATGGTGTATGGCTGTCCCACCGGGGTATTTCCTGCAGTTCTTGGATGCCTTTGCTTCTTGCTGATTTCAAACAAATAGCTGCTGGCCTACTTAGATCAAAACGTTCGGTTTCTGCTCTCTGAAAAGGAGGCATCTGTCCTTCAGTTATGAACTCACAAGGGCTGCTACACCTCTGTTAGTCATACCCACAGCTCTGCAGAGGGGGAAAGTGCCCGCTTTGTACTCCAAAGGAGGACTGGCACTGTGCCGAAGCCCTGTAGAGAAGCGAAGGCTCCCACACAGGTCACTCCCACTCTTGGACAGCAAAAGGCACTGGCAGGGGGAAGCAGCATACCACCAAAATGCCTGCTCTGGGAACCCCTCCCCTGGGCAGAGGGCAGGAGGAGGAGGGCATGGTTACTGTGTCAGGGGGAAGAAGCAGAGGGGCAGCTGCTGTGAGTCTTTATCAGCCTTCTGGAAAGCCAGACAGCCATGATGCATTGGGGCAACTCCTTGAACGTTTGGTCTCAAAAAGATTTGTGCATGATAATGGTCTGCTTTGTGGTCTGTAAGCTTTTCCCTGATGCTCCTATTTTTGTTCCTACCGAGCACTGCCCCTTGCAGTTTGTTCTACCATTGACCGTGTTATCTCAGTGGCTGTGCTGACTCCTTAGGGCACTCGTGTGGCCTCTCGCATGTGGGAATGGTGTTTGGAATCTGGCTGGTACTGGCAGGACATCCAGCCTCATGGGAGAAGAAGATACCGACTAACAGGGTCGATGCACAGACTCAGGAGCACAGTCCACCTCATGGCATTGGGGTGCTGAGTACCTGCCGTGGTGCTCTGCCAGGGATTCCAAAGCTAAATCCCATATCGCTGCTTCTCACTCCTTATTTTTCCTTCTCCCATCCAGAATAACCCGCAGATATGTCCATACGGCCTGTATGCTGAGCAGCTCTCAGGCTCTGCCTTCACCTGTCCCCGGCCCACCAACAAGCGAAGGTACCGTGGCCCCAGCAGCGGGCGGGTGATGGGAGGGCAGTTGGGGTGAGCACCTGGGGGTGATGGAGGTGCTGCCTCCAGGCCAGTAGTGCTTTCTGCGAGCCCAGGCAGATGGAGAAACCTCTACTGTGCACTGGCAGAGTGGCAAGGGAAGAAAACCATGGGCAAAGGAGAGGAAAAGCCGCAGTGGGCTGAGTGGGTTACGGAAATGCTGAGAAAGGGGGGTGTTGGGATGGGAAAGAGAATGGTTTTCTGCATCAGGTGAGGAAGAGGAGAGAGGATTTTCACAGGGGACAGATGATCCCACCTGGTCTGTGTGTGCTGTGCAAAACAGGTGCAGGGTTGCAGCCCTCACACTGCTGTGAAAATGTCACCACTGAAAGCAGCACTGATAAGCACCTGATGGGCAGTGTCGAAACCAAGCCTCTGAGTAGGACTCTTTCCTTCTAAGGACATGGTCCTGCACGCTGGCTGGGACTGATGAGGTACTAGCTCAGGCCATACCTGTTTTGGGGATGGCGAGGGACTCAGACCAGTGCCAGGCACCCAGCATGCTGCTTTTACCACCCTGTGTTCCCAGTAGTGCTGGGGACAGCTTGTTCCAGCTGGCAGAAAACGTCCTGGAGCACTGTCCCGGTCATCATGCCTCTGCCATGACCAGCTTGCAGAAGACGGTTTTCTCATTTTGCTTCTACCACAGTGGCTTTTCTGTCCCTTCTGTTGTTCGTTCAAATGAAAGGCAAATGCATCATCTGAGCTGCCTAGCAGAGCTCTGCTCTCCGGGCTGGTGCCAGCTCGCGGTGTGCGTGGGAAAGGGATGAATCATTGTTTGCTGCATGAAAATGTCCTTGATGGAAATTTTCCAGCTCTCAAGGGAGAGCTCCTTCCTCCCCTCTCCCACCCACCCAAATTGCAACCACTGCTGTTAACATATCAAAGGCATTGGCAGCCCTGCCTAGCTCAGGCTTTCCAGATTACCTCTGCTCTCCTGCCTGATTAAAAGCCCAGCTTCAGGCTTGGCTTGTACCTGTGCCTGGTGTGTGGATGTTGGCTGTGGCTGCTGGAGCAGTGGGGGTGGCAGAGGCTTCAACCATCAAGACAGCAGGCAGCAACGAAGAGGAATGATGGTTCATCCCAGATAAAAATGGTCTTTGCTGCATGAGCTCGCTGGTGGTCCTATGGGCATGGCCAGACAGGCATAGGATGCTACTTTCAGTAATTCATCCAAATTCAGATACTGGCTGTGACCTTCCATCTCCTGAAAGCTCCCCTGTACATTCAGTTAGATACTGTGCTCATCTCTGTCTTGTCTGAGATGCTTTGCAGCTGTGTTTAAATAGGCTTTTTTTCTCACCTCGGAAACTGATGTATTTCAGCCACAGATAGAGCTGCATCTTCTTTTTTTTTTATTCATATATATGTGTGTGTCATATGGAATTATATGTAAACAGACATGTAGACATTTATCTACATCTTACAGCATATATTTTTAGTTAGATCCTATAATAAAAAGCCATCTCTCTGGAAGTCTCTGGCTGTGAGCTGGTGTTTGATATTTAATACACCTATTGGTCCACTTGCCACCAATGTGAATATTATCCGTGGCTTTAGGAGCTGAATCAGCCAGCAGCCACTCAGAGGGCTTAACCTCTTCTCCAGGCTAATACAGGTCTTTTTCCTCTTTGCAGCTGGCTGTATCGGATCCTGCCTTCAGTCTGTCACAAACCTTTCAAACCTCTCGAGGAGGGCCACTTGACACACAACTGGGATGAAGTTGAGCCTGACCCTAACCAGGTAACCATGCTGGAAAGAGCCCTGGTCCTGCCAGGAGAACAGTCAAATACTAATCTAACCAGGGGTGCAGCAGTGATGAGCTGCAAAGGTCTGAGAACTACTGGGACCTGGGAGTCTGGTCAAAACAGGAGCTCGATCCTGACTGCCACCTGTTGTTCCTCACCTATGGGTCAGCCAAGGAAGGACAGCCTTCAGTGTGGTGCTGATTCCTTCCTACCTTGAAGAATGCTTGTGCTGCTTCCCAGCATGGACTCAGTGTCTCAGGGTTTGACCTATGCTATTTAGCGTCTCCCTTGGAGGCTCCTGTTGGCCGTCTCTCAGGATGCTCTCCTTCCTCTTCAGTGTCCCCCATCAAAGGCTCATTGTGCCCCATTCCAACAGTCAGAGCAGCAGCATGTCTCTGCCATCCATCCCCTCCTTCCCTGCACTTTCAGAGAGGCTGCTGGCTGCCAGCTTGTTGCTCTGCAGCCCTCATGGGAAATCAAGTTTGATTCTGGAGAGTCACGCAGAGACATGGCATTTGTCTTCCTCTGTTACAGCCTTGCCATCATCTTTAATCATGATTTCTTCCCTGCCAGCCCTAGAACATTTGGCTTTGCTAATCTGACTCTCTCCTCCTGCCATTCTCAACATCATCTCATGGTTATCAGGTTTTACTCCTTTCAGGTTTTGCCCTTTGATGCATCATCATTAGCTGATTTCCAGCCTCCCAGTAGCCTCACTTTTTGTCAAAATACTTTCCCAGTCCTGCTGGAATGTTTTACAGCCACTGACCAAGAAGTGGTGACAGGCTCATATTTACATGCTTTTGGTGTTCCTTCCTAGATGAAGCTCCAATGACTTCTGTTACCACCTCATCCATCCCAAGCCATTTACTAGGAGTACATCTTTTACATCTAAGGAAACAGCATCGAAGCTCCTGCCCACTCTCTCTCTTTCACCACTTTCAATGTCAGTCATCAAACCCAAATTGGTTATTTCCTAGCAGTAAGTGGGAGATATCTTCTTGCTTTCCTTCTCATCCTTTCCAAAGAAGTTCCCAGAGATCAGGTTCAGCTTGTTGGACAAGACTAACTCTTCCCTGCAGTGCTTTGTGTTTCACCCAGCCCACTGAAGGAGCTTTCCCAATCACCATCCATCTAAAAGGATGGCCTTATCGAGGCAATTTATGCAAATCCCTGAAGTCAATGGGAAGAAATATCCTTTAATGTTACCCAAAGACAATGGCAGAATTATAAAAGGCACAGGAGACAAAACAGAAAATGGGACGAAGGTGATGAGAAAATATGGGGTGGCACCCATGCATAAACTGCTGAAACCAAAGAAAGCTCCCCAGGCTGGAACAGATGACCAAGGGAAGCTATGACTGAGAGGCAGGGAAAACCCAAATAGCAATAATAAATGTCACATTGAAAAGTAATAAATGCATAAACTGGGGATCTTCTTGCCAGAGCGTGCAGGTGGATTCAGTGATTGGACAAACTTTGGGGAGATAAGACCCATAAAGTAACAGTAACCACAGAGGCACCGTATCTTAGGAGGCTTGCAGACCATACAGCAGGGAAACAACACTAAAAGCTTCCCCATTTTAAGCACCTGGTACTGGCTACTGCTGTCAGGTTTGCACTTCTCTTCTGGCTCAGGGTGCTCGTTCTTCCCTTCTTGCATCTGTGAAACCCAAATGCAGCGGAGATGTGCTGGATGAATGGCATGAAGAGCTGGGCAGCAGCTTTGCAGTTTGCAAACATTTCAGGGGAGAGGGGCCAGACACTGTTTTCAGTTGCAACCTATAGGCTGGATGACAAACTGGTTTTCTGCTCTCCTTGTCCCACAGGAATGACAACTGTGGAGGTTTCCACAGAGACCAAAGTGAAAATCAAGCCCTGTGCAGGAACTGCACTATACTTATTACTTCATCTGCAGACTTATGGTCATCTTCCGTATCCCTCAGTGAGAATATTTGCTTCCTTTTAAACCATCTTTATAACTGACATTTATTTCTCTTCTTTTGCCTGCTCTCACTCCCCTTTGGTCTTCATGGTCTTCTCTCATCGTCCCTTTGAGTATGCTTTCTGTCAGCATTTCCCAATGTTTTTTGCCAACCATGTCCAAATTCTCAATCCTGAAGACTTAAAACAGTCGTTAGAGGAACAGTTCACCTTGAGATGACACCACTGACCTTCACAGCTGCCATAAAATGAACAGGAGCCAGGGAAGGTCCCACTGCTGGGAGTGGCAGCAGGCTCTTGAGCACCTTCTGACCATGATCTGTGTTAGTTCTGGTTCATGTCTTGAAAGCTGTCGTGGAAACCAAAGCAAAACCTTTCTTTAAAGAAGTCTGGAAGCAAAACCTGAGGTTCAGCAGTATCTTACTGGCTCATCTGTGAAGTGTTGATACCTTGCAAAGGTCACATCCAATCTACTGGCTGGTGTGTTTTGTGTCTCTGTCCAGAACATGCAGCTACTCCAGCAGCCTCTTCCCCTCCACCCTGAGCAGCCACCAGCACAGAGCCACACAGAGCTCCCGGGAAGGGAAATGTGCCTCTGCCCAGCATGCATGGGATGGGGGAAGGAAGGCACGAGGGATGGAACAACCCAGGAGACAGAGGGCTGTTGCAAGGCTGTTGTGGTGGGATGCCCTCAGGAAGCAGATGGCTTCAGAGTGCAGAGTGGGGAGGGCCCAGCTGATGAAGTAGCAACGAGCCCCTGCTTCGCTCAGCTTTACTGGCAGATGCACTCGCTGGGCACAGCTGCTTGTTCTCTCCCAAGGCCAGCTTTTCAGGAGAGCCTGATGTCACCTGAGCACTCTCATTTTGATTTGGGTTTGGAAGACTTCCATGAGGTTTGGGGGAATTTAATATCTTTGTATCCCTTTCATATTTAGCTGAAATTTCACATAGTTAAAAATTTTTGAGAGTTGCGGGCGCAGACACAGAGTCCCATAAACTTTGTTTTCTCAGAGCATCAGCCTAGAAACATGTCAAGAACTACCAGGTCAGGTAGTTAAAAGCAACAATATGTTCTCATGCATGCCCAGAGTCACAGGCACTTTCATCTGGGGTCAAGCATAGTGATGCAGGGGATATATGTGGCAGCTGGCCATGACAACATCCTCCCAGTTTTGTGCATTTGGGTTGGTCTGCACTGAACACACCCCAGTGAGGGGCTCTCAGTCACAGCACCTTGTTCCCAAGAGCTGCAAAGAAGACCCTTAATATGATATTAGCAGTAATAAATACTTTGGAATCCTCTGGCACCTTCTGCCTGAGGATTTTGACAGGATTTGCAAGAAGTAATTAGTGCTGCTTGCAACTCCCACTCATGCAGGTAGACATATTTCTCCTTTGGATGTGGAGAAAATGAGGTGGAGCAAAGAGGAGAGTTAGGCTTGGGTCATGGAGGGACTGAATCATCCAGTACAGAGCAGAGCACTGGACTATTTGGCTGTGGAAAACCAGCTCATCTGAATTTCTTTGCTCTCAACAGTGTTGTTAGTTACAGAGAAAGCTTCTAAATAGGATTTTTTTTTTTTAAACCTTGTCACTACATAGGCCTGCCAATTATTTAGCAAAATGATGATTAAAAAGGAAAAAAAGGTCCATAAATCAAAAGAAATTTGTAAACCAAACTAAGCAAGGCAAAGAGGAAAGAGAAAGCTACCTCAGCTAGCAGAGGGCAGGGAAGCAGGGCTGGGGAGGGTTGGGGGTCTGCTTTCTTTTGAATTGTCACAATTTGCATTATAACCACTGGTATTGCTTTCTTGTGTTTTGTTTGCCACAATCTAGCTGCGATGGAAACCTTTTGAGATCCCAAAAGCCCCTCAGAATAAGCTGGACTTCGTGAGTGTAAGTTGGGGGCCAAGGTATTTGGGTATCCTGGATGCATCCTCGATGGGGCACATGAGATGCTCAACACTGGACCAACAGCAGCGATTTGGACACCACTGAGCTTGCAGAGCATCCTTGGAAGGGGAGAGGATTCCAGATCTGAACCAACTGACAGCTGACCTGATTTTCTTCATTGCCTTTCAAGGAACACTTTTTTAAAAAAAAAAAAGCCCCAAACTCCAGCTCTCCCTGGTCCTTGGGCTGGAAAACACCAGCTTATGTGTATTTTTAAGAAACCAGCCCTTAATATATTTAAGAAAAGCCAAGACTTTTGGCCAAAGGCCATGCGTGGAAAGGCTGGTAGCAGTATGGGAAGTGAGGAGAGAGGGTGAACCCTGGCAAGGGGGTGGAATGAGGGGGCTGACCCCTGCCTCGCTGCCTGCCACTCACTCCCAGTGCTTTGGGTTTGCCCATAGGGACTGCACACCTTGTGCGGCGCCGGCGAGCCCAGAGGACGCAATGGCATCGCTGTCCATGTCTTCGTCTGCAACACCTCCATGCTCAACAGGTCAGTGACTGCTATGCCAGAGGCTTGGGCTGCCCGAGCCTTGCTGCCTATGTGTGCATGTCTGCCACTGCCGTGCTGGAGTCCAGCTGGTCCCACCATCACTGTCTCTATGGGTTCCTGCGTGCGTGGACGAAGGTGTTCATGGTGTCCATGGCAGGTGTTTGTGAAGCAGGTTGTGCTCCGTGGCCAGGCACTGAGGGAGTGAGCGGGGAGCTGTCAAGAGAAGGAGGGAGCTGGACATGGGGACGCAGCAAGATGGGATGTGTTGGATCCAGGTGCTTTCATTCCAGGGACCGGAGCTGCTCCTCAGAGGTCAACAAGCATGCAGCCTCAGATGGGCCTTGCTACCCCTGCAGCAGCTCATGGGGGAAGTCAGCAGCACTCCCCAGTTTACAACACCAGATGCACCCGTGGCCACAAAGGCCTGGCAGAGGTCAGAGGGCATCCTACCTTCTGGCCAGACACATTAAACCTCCCCACCTCCTGTGCACCGGCCACTATATTGCATTCACTAACATATAAATAGCATTTCTGGTGCTGAAAGGGAGACCAAAGCCAATCTCCCAGCTCAAAACTCTCCAGATGTTTCTCCTTAAGGAGAAGCTTCTTTACTGTGAGGGTGACAGAGCCCTGAAACAGGCTGCCCTGAGAGGTTGTGGAGTCATCTTCTCTGGAGGCTTTCAAAACCTGCCTGAATGTGTTCCTATGTGGCTTGCCCTGGGTGATCCTGCTTTGGCAAGGTGGTTGAATTAGAAGATCTCCAGGGGTCTCTTCCAACCCCCACCATTGTGTGGTCATGAAGTGTGCAAGTGTCTGGGCCTTACAGCACCTTGACCTTCCTATTTGCTTTTCTTTAGATGCCTTTATAATTCCGATGGGGACTTCCTGATTGGTGAGTGGATGCTTTGGCTTTTTCTTTCTCCCAGAAGGGTCCACCTGTGTTGCCATCTGCCTGCCTCTTTTTCCAGAGCCTTGGGCCCAACAGACAAGATTTGGAGGAGAGGGTTGGCTTCACCCTCCTGCCACCCAGATTTGGTGATCTGGCACTGGCCACACTGTTGGTTGGGTTGCAACACTCCTGTGCAGCTCAGAGAGCACACCTCTTTGCCAGACCTCAACATTGGATTTGAGCCATTTGGACCTTGGTGTGGTGCTCAGGGATCATTTCCCAGTGCTCCCCAGACTGGTATTAGGCACATCACAGGCAGAGGATTTTCTGGTAAATGTAAACCTCAGGATTTCTGAACAGCTTACAGTTAGATGCCTTCAGTCCAAGAGTATTTGGTATGGTAGCTTAACTCCCATGCTCCACCAGCTTCAGGCAACCAGACTGACACGAGGAATGTTGAGGTTGGCACATGGCACACGCTGAAAGAAATTCTGAGTGGTATCAGAAGTTTGATATTTGCTTCTATCTTTCTTCACCGAGGGACAGAAATGCCTTCAAGTCCCCAACAGAAACATTTCTTCCATCAAATAACCATTAAATTATTCTTGCTCACCTTCCTCACTACCGCAAAGTACAAGTTCCAGGGCAGGTTTTCTAAAATCTGCTATTTTTTTAAGTCAAAACGTGAGCTCTCCTGTGCCAGGACAGTCACAGAAAATAATGCAGAAATTAGTGAAGCATTGCTTCTGCCCTCAGGAAGCAGGGAGAGTTAGCTATCCCCAGGTATCTCACAATGCCACAGTCATGATAAGGATGGGTATGTGCACCACTTTATGTGAAGATCATGAGACAGACAGGTATGGCCCCAAATATGTGGAGTCCCATTTATTAGGACTATGGCACAAACCCTGTGTCAAGGGACCACAAGGTGATGGATGACCTAACGTCACGCAGGTACCTGCTGTGACATCAGGGCTATGGGGCTGGTGTGGAAGTTCTCTCTCCAGTGTGAGATACTCTGCTGCAAGACTCTGCATAGGAGAGAGAGCCTGTTGCCACCGTGAAACAGGGTCAGAAAGGGCCCATTCTCTTCCTTGGAGCCTGGGTGCTCTGCAGGGTGAGAGAAGGTGGCAATCACTACGTTGCTTCAGCTCCTCTGCTTCTATTTTGTTTCCACAGTGCCCCAGCAAGGAAAACTTCTCATCACAACTGAGTTTGGGAAGATGCTAGTGGAGCCTAATGAAATCTGTGTCATCCAGGTAAGGGCTGCCAGTGGCTCAGAGCCCGACACTGGAGCAAGCCAGCACCTGCATCCAGCTCTTTGGGGATCGTTAAGAAAGTCCTGGAAGGATTCTAGTATCTTCCTTTGTTTTCCAGGAAGGAATGCGTTTCAGTGTGGAGGTGTTTGGAGAGACCAGAGGCTACATCCTGGAGGTGTATGGGGCACACTTTGAGCTGCCTGACCTGGGACCCATCGGTAACAATCTTACATGAGATTCACAGTGAATTTCATAGAGATAACCATTAATTGCCAGCTCAAATCCATCCTTTTATCTTCTATGTAATTAATCCTTCCATGCACACGTTCTTCCCAAAGACACTTTCCATCCCAGCACTGGTATTCACCAGCAGAGCAAGCAGTCCCCTGAAAAAATGTGAGAAGTCAGTCATCCTGATTATCCCCTGTGACCAAAGGGACCATTTCTCTCCTACCCCCTTTTCCACTTTCTCTCTTCCCTTCTGGTCTGGAATTCCCCTTCTGCTGATTCTGAACCTGTTCCTAACAAAAGAAACTCAAACATCAATCATCACAGATGCCTCTTATGACATGAACTGGAGTGATAGGAGAGATTTCATGTGATAAAATGAAAGACAGATTTCAGAGGCAACAGACATTCTCAAAGTCCCATTTTAGATTTAATCAAGTGGGTTTTTTTCCCCCACCTCTGTTAACAGAGGCACCTTAAAGCTCTGTAGCCTAAAGCACCTTAGTGGCAGAAGCTGTTCCCCTTGGAGAATTAGAAATCAAATAAATGAGCAGTACAGGACTCGGATCAGCAACATATTTTCATCTCCGTGTTGTGCTGCCAGCGCAGATTTGCTTTCACCGAGCACAGGTCTAACTCATAAATCACAGATACTCTCTGCTGGCCACCTCCTGGTCTGTGCAATGTCACAGATCATGAAGACACAACCGCTTGCTGCCATGACAAAGATATCGCATGGGTGCATGGCTTCTGAAGCCCCATCATCCCCACTATGATTTCCCAACTGGCTTTCTGGAGGTGATCAGCTCAGGTTATTTCACCTTCCTTATCCCTGTAGTACTTGTCTCCAAACTTTTCTTGCTGAGAAAAACACCTCCTGGTTACTGCTACTAAGATTGTCTCAGGGAAAGGAAGTGAAAACTTCCCTTGTAACAGCTGAAATAACTACAAAACTGGTACCAATAGCTCTCCACTTTCAGATTGGTGTTTTGGGGTGGTTTTATTTCCCCTCCTAGACTGGACTTGTTTTATTATCTCTCGGTGAGATCTAAAAGACTGGCCATGCTTGAAGCAAATCAACTAGGTATTATCAATCTGTAACAAGCTTGGTGTGGCCCATCTGCATTCAGATGGTCTTTGCAAACATCTGATGGCCATAGTGAAACTGAAGCCAGTCATTCTTGCTGTGAGGAAACAGCCCCATTTGCAGCCATTTAATCAGACCCCACTCAAGCTTCTCTCCCATGTACTGTTTTGGACACATCTCCTTCCACACTGAGTTTACAGTGATTTTTCAACAGCTTTCCTTTTAGACAGCAGATGTTACTTGCCTTCACCCACTTTTAGTGCTCTGTGCCTCCTCCACTTGATTATTGATATTGTCTCCCAAGCCTGTTTGCAACAAGTTTTCCCATTAGCTAGGTTTTCAGAAACTGTTGAACTGGGCTTAGGGTAGGGGTTTTTTTTTGGTCTACCGAAGGCAGGAATCTTATTATAAGGTTTGCTTTCTGGAGAAAAGAAAACAAGAGCACTCGCCTGTAAACCTTTTCAGGAGGTGGTAATTATAAGAGCTCCTCTTCTCACCACCTACCCGCCTTCCCCTCAGAGACCAAGATCCTTTGTATTTTGGTCTTACTCTATTCCAACTTCATTTTTCATTTGAAAAAAAATGACAGCTGGAGAAAAGCACTGACTGTTAAACCTTAGCAGCAGGTAGTAATGTCTGCATCCTGATCCGAGACATTCAAAACCACTTCAGAGCAATAATACTAAAGAGAAGAAGAAGAATTCAGCACCCGTATGGTGCTTTACGCTTTGAAAATGCATTCCTCAGTGCATTTTACCTCAGTATGCCCAGAGACTGTAGGTATCACTAGCCCGTATTTTACTTCTCTTTTTGCATGCATATAGAAATGTATTTGGCCCCCTCCTGACATGACTCAGAACTTCTGCATGGCTAAGTGTCCAACCAGCAGGATGCCCAGGAACAGAGAGCAATTCACCCAACTTTTTTTTTTTTCCTTAATTCCTAGCATTACATGCCTTTAATTGAAGATGACGTACTAATCTTGTTCAGAAGGGAACTGGGGGAGACCTGTCTTAGTCACTTAAGGGGAGCATGGACTTAAACGCCAGGATGTGTTATAATTACCCACTCCTAGGACCAGAAGAAGTACATGACTGTTTTCAGCTTTCGTGGTGGGCCAAAGAAGCAGTAAGGTCAATCAAAATGCAGAAGGGTACTCAAGAAGCCAGGAAATTGTGCCAGCCTCTCACTTTGCTTGCAGCTTGCCCCAAGAACTCTGGTGTGTCTATTTCGTCCACAGGAGCCAATGGCCTGGCCAACCCACGTGACTTCTTGGTGCCTGTCGCATGGTATGAGGACCGTCAAGTGCCAGGGGGCTACACAGTGATCAGCAAGTACCAGGGCAAGCTGTTTGCAGCCCAGCAGGTGAGGATGCCCCAGGAGAACAGGTAACACTGAAGCGCAGCAACTGCCAGTGTGTGGCTTGGTATATCAACTCAGCAGCACACAGGTAGTCTCAGGAGGCCCTGCTGGGTTAAGTGGAGCAGGACTGAGCCCTTGAGCTGTTGGGCCATTCATCTTCCCAGCTGAGGCACCTCAGTCTGGAAAAGAGACTTGGTTGCCCAAAGACTTGATGATGGTTGTTGCCTCACTGTTTCCATACAGTTGTAGTGACGGAGTAGAAAAGAAGATCTGGGACTGCTGTGAGAAGCCAGGGTTTCCTTTATAGAGAGCCAGTGTTGCAGCTGGCCTTGTTCAAGCACTTCCTGGACACTTAAAAGCCCTTAGAGACCAGACTCGAGAGGGAGGTCTGAAGCTCACCAAGTGGAAACGCTGAGGAACACCACATCCTTGAAATGTCAGGCTGTGCCTAAAGGGACTCATGGTCCAGGCTGCCAGAGTACTTCTCACCAGCACTAAACTCATATTTTAATCTGAGAAAGAGCAATGCTCTGTGTACTTGCAGCAGCCAGTTGGCAGGTTGTGTACAGTAACCTTCTGTCTCTTTGCTTTGGTAGGATTTCTCCCCCTTCAATGTTGTAGCCTGGCATGGAAACTACACACCTTACAAATACCATCTGGAAAAGTTCATGGTCATTAATGCTGTTGCTTTTGACCACGCGGTAAGTTCTGAAGCTGGGCAAGGCAGAGCAATGTTGTGGGGATACTGTGCCATCCAAACCCAATCTGAACTCCAGGGGCTCAATGCCTATTAAGAAATACATTGTGCTCTAAGGAAAATGTGTGAAATCTCTTGTGCTGCTTTCCCTGGGCCCAGACCAAGCTCTTCTAGAGAAAGACAGCCTCCTTTATGGTACAAAGACATAACTGGAGGTTGATCAGCTTCTTAAACAGTTTTATGCAGCTTAGCGTAGTATTTCTGTGACCTGGAGGAGAACCAAATACTGAAGCCAACACACACTGTGCAACTCAGCAAAAAGACTTTTGCTTCAAATTCTTGCCTTGATTTATTTCTTACAATTGCACAGACTCCTTCTCCTGGTTCCTCTGAGCCCAGCGCTGGAATTCATTTGAAGAGCTGGCAGCCTTCATTGCAATAATTTCTAGATCTTATGGAAAATAACTAGAGCCAAAACTAATGTGAGCAGCTCTTCTTAAAAAGTAAACCAGCCCAGTGGGAGAAGTGCCTGCTGTGATGCCATCTCTTGGTGCTGCATCTGCAAGTGGACGTGCAAGGAAACTGGAGCATTTCTAGTGGGATAACTAACAGAAAGTATTGTTTAAGCTCCGAAAAACCTGCCAGGAGAAGAATGGTTTTGAGATCAAAGCTCAGAAAATCACTTTACTGGACTAGGGACTTCAAAAATCCTTGAAGCAAGCCACAGTTTCTATGCACTTTGTTCTCCCTGTTTGTAAACTAACAGGGCTGTGAGGCAAGATGTCTCCAGCAGAATGTTCCTGTCCTCTGTCACCAGCTAAGGCAGAAGTACAATTTCATGGTAGGAAGAGTGCTGGAGTCTGCTCCTGGAGTTACAGTACCCCTTCTTGCAGGGCTGTCTCTCCCCTACATCTGTGCTGCCGGCTCCAAGGGCACCATCGCTAGAGTGACAAAGGCTCTCTAAGGCTGTCTAAAGTAAGAATCACCAGGTCCCATCTCTTGCCCCACAGGTTCAACATGGGATTAACGTGATGGGTACTGTCACACAGGGTCACAAATCTCATCCACACCACTAGGTGCAGGTGGTAAAAGTGTTTTGGCAAGAGAAAGGCT
This sequence comes from Actenoides hombroni, assembly GCA_024336885.1. Taxonomy (NCBI): domain Eukaryota; kingdom Metazoa; phylum Chordata; class Aves; order Coraciiformes; family Alcedinidae; genus Actenoides; species Actenoides hombroni. The sequence continues at coordinate 1,962,288 of WUAM01000292.1, forward strand.
GTATCAGTCATGTTTACTGGCAGGATGACCTGAGCAGACAGCTCCAAGCCCTCCTCTGTTTCATGTTTTTTGCTTTGCTTTTTCCAGGATCCTTCCATCTTCACTGTCCTGACAGCCAAGTCGACCCGTCCTGGAGTGGCACTGGCTGACTTTGTCATATTCCCCCCACGATGGGGGGTAGCTAACAACACCTTCCGGCCACCATACTACCACAGTATGTCTGCTCTTTGTTGGTTGTGCTTAAGTACACAACTACAGAAAGAAAAAAAACAACACAAAACCAAGCTTCCATTTATTTGAGAGTACAGGCAGGAGCAGTCTGATTTGCTGTCCTTGGCAGAGCTAGAGTCAGCTTCTTGGAGCCAGTCTGTCCTCCCTGGAAAATGAACAAAACCAAAGATGTTCCTATTTAGAGCATCTCAGGAAAACTCAGAGGTGATGGGCTGGTTATGTCTGCATAGATGGATGCATCTGTACTCAAGGGGCTCCCACTGAGACCGAGTGCGTATTGAACTTGGCATTGCACAAATGCATCAGAAATTGTCCTGTCATCCAGGCATGAATTGCTTAATATCTCATTAGGGTACACAGACAAAGAATGGGAGAAAGGAAAATACAGTATCACAGGTGGTGAGAAGAACAGAGGGATGCAGAGCTGCCCAAGGCAATCATAGGGTGACATCAGAATTACATCAAAGGAGTGAATTGGCTCACCTGAGCCCTCCTTCACCACCAGCACAGTGATGGCAGTACCTCTGGCATTTAAGATGCCAGAGATCAGGAACTAGGCTCCTTCTCAGGCAGAGAGCTGGCTGATGTTTTGGGGCTTTGGTTACCATCGGCACAGCCAGTTTCTTTTTGGCACAGTTTTGGTTTCTTCTTGGTAGAGTGTGGCCAGGTGTTGCATTGAAAGGGTGCTAGAAATCCAGTTTCCCACATGGGATTGCCCTTCCAGAGTGAGGATGAGGCAGCCTGCTCTGTGAGATCGAGAGGTAAATCTTGCTCATCCTGCACTCTTTCTGTTGACAGCTAATATCAAGGTCACACTATGGTCACTCTGAAGTGCTGAGAGGCTTTCTGCACACTTACTAACCACAGTTTAATAGCCAGCTCCTCCTGCTACTTAGATGTATTTCCAAGTGTCTCGGGGGCTGGCAGAATTAGTGGCACTTACAAGCACAGTAGGCAGCCATGCAGCCATCTGAGTAAATCCCACAGGCAAAGTCCTGCCCTGTCATTTTGCCTTCATTTGCAGTAATGCCTGTGGCATAGAAATACGTCTCCCGACTGGCTGGGATAGTGCCAAGTCACTTTTATCAGACCGTAAGAGGCGCAACACACTGCTGGTTTACCACAACTAAGTTGCTGTGCATCAGCAGAGCTGTGCTAACTTTCCACAGACACATGGTGTTGAACAACATGAACTTGTTCAAGCTTGCTTAATCTGTGGTAAAGGAGGGCTGAAATAACTCTCATTCTCTTGTTGGTGTTGTGAGCTAAGAGTACCCACACGGGCATCTAGCACAGCTACTCATTTGACCACAATACCTTGGCCAGAGGCTTGAGCACTAAATTCCTGATGAGCAGATTGAGTGTCTACTTTATCCCAGCCATGGAGAGGCAGATCTTGAGTAAGGCAGACAACACAATGGTCAGTTATCAAGACACTGTGCACATTAGTTGCCTCTAAAATTAGCCTGGTGATGAGAATCTTGTATCATTTATAGAGGCCTAATAGGACAGAGCATCTCTGGGGTAGGAGTAGAACAAGTTCAGTGCTGCTGAACTCTACGAATATTTTTCAAGAGGCCTTTTTCTTTTTCTAGAAATCCCATTGCTTGCTTCCTCTTCTCAGGTGCAGTGGAAAGCCTGCATTCAAAGACTTTTGGTGCACTCAGCGTCACAGTTTTCATCTTGCCTGAACTTTGCCCTGAGTATGAATATAGCAATGATGGTCCAAAAATTTCCCACCTTAACAGAGATGCCATAACTATTTCACATACAAAGGTGGCTGTGCAGCTTACAAATACTGACTTCTCTTGGTCACCTTTCTACATCCCTGGAGACTGTGAATTACTCCTAAGTTCTCTGGACCACAGGTTAAAAAATGTGTCGGATACAGCTTTTTATACCACATATTTCATCTGTGTCTGGAAGAGTACTTGTATGTTTCCCATTACAGTGGGACCTCATACCTAATGACCACTAAGGGATTTTAACTTCACAGCATCCTGTTTGGAGAAGACAATGCTATTTTACAGACAGGGAATGGAGGAATATCTAAAATTGTTGGGGGTCACACAGGAAATCTGCGAATTAATAAGAATCTGGACTCGGCTCATCTCTTAAGTCCCAGTCTGGTTTCCTACTCATCTGCTCATTCTTCCCAAGCGATAGTACAAGTCCTGTTGCAGACATGTTGGCAAACCAGCTCGTAGGGTGTGTACAGCGTCCTGCATGCGCCAAGTGCGGTGCATGAACGAGTTCAATGAAAAGCCCATAACAACCAGGTCTTCCATGAGATACCGACAACTTGGGATGGAAGTTAATGAGTGTTTGCATAGATATATAGGCCAACTCTGCTTTGAGCCATATTAGGTTTGTTGTTAAAATATTTTAGACCCTGGATGGTACTTGCTGAAGACCAAGCTAGTGGTTAAAAAGGGCTATATATAATGAGTGTGTCCTGGTTGTATAAAAACAGACTGCTAAGCAGAAAGTTGCCATGCTGTTTAGTCACATCAGGTCTGAAAGCTTGGGATGGCAGCTGTTAAAGTACTTCCTTTACAGGGAGCATAACTCAGTAAGTACTGAATGATTAGATGCAGGCATTCTTAACTAATTTAGTGGTACATTACTTTGTTGGTTTCAGAGGGTCTACTTCAAATATTCTTCCTCAGGGAAGGACAGAATTTGGCTCCTTGTCTTTGGGCACACAATGGCTCTTGAGATAAAGGCAGATAAGCACAAATCAAAAGCATGAGGTACTGAAATGCCTGACTGAAAGTGGTGGAAGAATATCAAACAAAATTATTTCAAGCTTATAACCTGGGACAGCAGGCCAGGCTCTCTCAACAGATTGCCAGCCAGGCATTTTGTGCCTCAGTGCTCGTAACACAGGGATGATTATAATGAACTTTCTTTCCAGCACGTTAAGATCTCTAATCCAAGTCTGTAAATATCAGGTTACACCATGCAGGCCATAGACAGGAGCAGTACTTACACAGCTCAAGGTGGTAGGAAAAGCACAGGGTCTACCACCATCAACGCACCTTCATTAGGGAGCTCTGTTTCTGAATCCAGGTAATTAAGAGTGGAATAAAACCTCTACAGCTTTACAAGCATTGCCTCTAGGATCCCCGATGTCCTCTCATGTGATACCCTACTTAGGAACCTCCACTCCACCCACTGCCTGGCCCAGCTTAGCTTGTGGGTTTCAAGGAGCTCACAGCTCAGCTGTGATGCCTCCCAATCACACTGCATTGTAACCTCTGCTCTATGGCTCCTGCAGGGAACTGCATGAGTGAATTCATGGGGCTCATCAAAGGCCACTACGAAGCAAAGGAGGAAGGCTTCCAGCCTGGAGGGGCCAGCTTGCACAGCATGATGACTCCTCATGGGCCAGATGCTGACTGTTTTGAGAAGGCGAGCAAAGCCAAGCTGGAGCCTGAGAGGGTTGCAGAAGGGACCATGGTAAGGAGCCAAGGGAGCCACTGAGATTTTGAATAGCGCACAGCACGCCACAGCTGTGCCACTCTCAAAGCACTGCCTAACTTCTCACTGGCACGTTGGAAAAGCACTTGGACCAAACTGCTGCAGCATTCACCTCCCTTACCGATCAGCACCAGGAGCTCCCCTGGAGACATGCGATGCCAGGCAGCTTTGATCATCTGCCCACATAAATTGTGGGAGCAGGAAGCTGGGAATTTTCATGGTGATTAATTTAATTTTTGTCTTAGCCTGTGGACAAAGAAATGAGACCCCTGACTGTCCTCCTTTCTCCACCCCCTAAAATCTGATGATGAACATCATCAGACCTTGAAATAGACATTTTGGAATAACCTGGTTTTCCTGGACACACAGGGAGTCCAAAGTCACTCCTGAGACATGGTTAATACCAGCATTGCAGTGCCAGCTCTGAAGAGCTTTCTCCTCTTGGGTTGATCAGGCTGGAGGCAGAACTCGGCAGTGTTAGACTATGCCTACAACTCCTGTTTGTGGCAGAGCAGAGCTACCTTGTCTGAATTTAAACTTGCTCTCTCATCCTAACATACTTTCTCTCTTTCTAATAGGCCTTCATGTTTGAATCATCCCTCAGTCTTGCCGTGACCAAATGGGGCCTCCAGACCTCCAACCGCCTAGATAAAAGCTACTACAAGTGCTGGGAACCTCTGAAAAGCCATTTCAACCCTAAGTGCAAGTAAAGATAAGTATTTGCTGCTTGCGATACGTGAGCAAAGGCAGGGAAATCCAGCACATCTATGTGTGGCAGCACAAGTCAACTTGGCCAACGCAGAGCGCTCCAGCACGGAACGGCATTTCCAGCGGCCAACAAGCCATGAAAATGATCATCCCTGTGTAACTTGGGAAATGCAGTTAAAAAAACCAAACAAAACACCATGATACTTAACATTCCAGTATGCAATTAAAGCTTTCCTGGTGACACACTGAAGCTGAAGTACCTGTGTGGCTCTCACCGTGTGTAGTTGTTGTGAATGCTGTATCTTGGGTGGCCAGAGATGACAGCAGGTCCCCATTCACAGGGCTTCCTGTGATAAAACCAGGTGTGTCTTTCACAGGGAGAAGCTAGGGATCAACAAAACGTGTTATGCTGTCAGTAGGGGAAGAGCTTTACAAACAGCTGGAGGGTCTACCAGACCTAAGCCTCCTATTAAAGGAGACCACTACAACAGGCTGATCAGTGGAGGGTTGCCAAGGAAAGACTTGTCCGAAAAGTATATCACAAATTAGAAAAGGATGGAGAATCCAAAGCATTTCACTGCTAAGTGAGGGAAAGTTTCCTTTCCAACCCCACGCTCTGGCCATCCTTCAACATTGACTTGTTTGTCAGCACTTGACAAATTCTCTCCCTAGTTAAGTACTAATTTGCAGCGTAGCAAATGTGAAAGGGGTTCTCTGACCTGTCAAGGCTTTTTTTTTCCTGGGAAGGTACCTGGAAGAAAGCTCAAGTGTAGACAACATCGTGGAGCACCTCAACATTCATTGGAGTATGCAAACCTCACCCTCAGGTGGTGATTTCCATGGGGTAGAGGCAGAAAACAAAGCTCCAAGTAAGGTGTGAACCAGGAGCACAGGCACTCAGACCTCAGGCCTACACTTCAGCACACACCCACATGAAATTTCCAGTTACTAAGTTTGGTGCCATCGAGATCTGTGTTTCTTACTTCCCAAGAGAAACAATCCTCAGCTTTCCAAAAGAGGAGGGAATGTAGAGCTGCGATACCCAGTCACATCCATCATTGCTTTTGGATCTGCACCAGATCCTCGGGGGGAGAAAAAAAAGCACCAGCTTTCAGCAAAGTATTACATTATAAAATCTACAGGGAGTTGTTTACTCTAAAATAGCCAGCTCAGAAAGGGCTGTTCAGGAAAATCAATTTGCCAGAGAAGCTGATTTCATCTGAGTGATCCAGGCATAAAGGAGGTCTAAATGTTTCACAGGCAGAGGAAAAAAGCTTGTTTTCTGTTTGGGACCTGAATTATCATGAAGTGACCTGCAGGCTTGAGTTTCTCTTGCTATAGACTCATCACTGAAGCAGACGTGTGGTAACACATTGGTCAAGGGTAGAATTCCATGAGGCACATTCACTTTCCTGTCTTCACCCCCCACTTCTGAAGGGAAAATCCCCTTTCCTTCCTCTACACACACAGTCCCACTGCCTCAAACCACCAACTCCACCTCCAGCAGCACAGCACCTTCACGAAAACAGCATGGAGACTTCTGCAAATAGCGTGAGAGAAAAGTAGGGCAGCCTTTCCCTGCACATCACACTCAAGTCTGCAGGGAGGCAGCATCAGACAATCTGGTCTGCAAAGGCTGTTGCTGCGGCAGGTGCCACGAGCATCAGTCTGAGGCTGGCCTAAAAGACTAGGAGGGCTGCGCTCATCTACAACCCATCCCAAACCTTGTGCTCCACTGGCCTGAAACAAATACAGCTGCAAGGGAGAATTTCCATGTGTGGCAACTCAACTTCCAATTAGCCGAGGAAATGGGTCCTGGGAGATCAAATTAGTTTGTGGCAGCAGGAAGATAGTTAATTTAGAATGCTCAGACAAGCAATTATTTCTTTCCCTAAATACCACTTTCTCCATGCATTGATGCCTCTTTGCCCTGACCCACAGCACTATCTTGTAATATCATCTGTGACAGCTTTTAGAAGCTGTTCTGCAGAGAGAATCATCGGGGCTTGCTCTAGTTAAACTAGCAGAAGAAGCTGCAGAGACAGGTTTGAGTGTTCCTGGGAGCGCACACGAGATTGCCAAATTGCCAGGGCCCTCCACACAGCATCAGTGCCAAGCTCCCCACCGCCTGAACGCTTCAGGACCCAGACGGGAAAGGGAAGAGCTATGACAAGAAACACTTTAAGAAAACACCAGAAAAATAACCCATTGGAAAAAAAAAAATCTGGAAACTGTTTTTTTTATTGTGTGACTGAGCACTGGCACAGGTTGCCCGAAGAGGTTGTGGTGTCTCAATCATTGGGAGGTACTCAAAAGCCATCTGGACATGGTCCTGGACAACCTGCTCTAGGAGGACCTGCTTGAGCACAGGGTTGAACCAGGTGACCTCCAGAGCTCTCCTCCAAGCTCAACCATTTTGTGATTACATGAAAAAACTCATCAATCAACTCACTCTGATGGAGAGTGACTGCGAACAGCCCTATTCACATCCTAACCTTGCAGGAAAGGGGGTTGGTAGAGCTGCTGATGCTGGCTTTACACAGGCTGCTTTCCCAGCAGGCAGAGGTCTTCAACCTTTGCATCAAACCCAGCTTTTGGCACTGACCTCAATTTTGGGAAGAAACCACTCTCATACAAGGTCTGAAGAACGAGGGTTGTTTGGATTGCTATGGCACCTATAGGCCATGTGAAATTAAAAATCTCTTCCTTGCACTCCCCTTTCAGTACTTTTGACACTAACAATTGCAGAGCATCCTACCCGAGTTGATCTGGGCAGAAAAGGCATGTTCTTGGAAGAATAAGCAGAGAAGGCATCTTTGCAAGGCACGAGGTTCAGTTGGGCTTGGTGTTTTGTTGTGGGTTTGTGTTTTGTGTTTTTTTTTTTCCCCCCATCATAGCGCATTTGCAGGGATAAAATGGAATTCTCCTATACCATAAGAGAATTGGTGTCAAAAATAACAATCCCTACCTTTTTATTTCTTGTCTCCCACTCCCAGGAATCCCTGAATTAGTGGTAATACAAGTCACATATAGCATGACAATGTTCAGCTCACTATTTCCACGTCTGGTAGGTAATTTTATCTGGAAGTCTATTGCAATAATCCCACATGTGGTTTAGGCTTTTATTTTATTAAGGAAAAGAAAAATTAACTCGGCTTATTGAGAACAGGCAGGCAGGCTCCTAAAGTTATTAAAAATATATCACAGAACTTGCCTATTATCTGATCAGGGCAAACTATATAGTCAAATGGAGGCCAAGAAGAAATACCTAGTAGGCACCTAGTAGTTCTTTAGGACACTGCTTTGGGCTTGCTTAACATTTTAGCCTGCTACTCATTTGAAACTTCAGCCTGTGCTGCTCTGATAGCAGCAACTTCTACAGGTTAGAAGGAGCCTCTGTATGTAAACCAAAGGAGCACACTGGTTGAGTTCAGGACACCCTCTCTGTATCTACCTGCACCTTCCATAAGCATTCAAGATGCAAGACAGCCAGCAAGGAATTAAGATTTATTCTTACAAAGGAGAAACGTCAGCACACAGTACATGTTATTTTATTTATATTCCATGAACAGCACTGCAATTCTGGGAACTTAAAATACACTGAATGGTCGCTCGTATTTACCTTCTTGGATAAGCTTCTGCCTACGATCCTGTGGAAGAAAAAGAACATTTCTCATTACCCTCATAGAGAAGAAGATTTGATTAGCCTGGGATGAAAGGAAAGCGGTCCTAGTGTTTCAGCATGCACTAAGGGAAGACAGCACCAGCCACTACCTGCCAGTCACCTTGCATTTTCTTGTGTATGTGTATAGCTGAGGTTTTTCAGAATGATCTACCATTGCCCAGATTCTGACACCTGCATTTCAGGAGTTAGAGCAGAAGCAAGATAAACCTCCCCAAATCCTAAACATCCAGCTGTGATCAGGCACTGCAATCAGCACAAGTACTCCTCCTCATTTGCTTCATGAGATTAGAGAACTGGTCAAACAATTCACAGAGATGTTGCTAAGCTAGTCATCCATAAGGTCCCTATTTATTTTAGAAAGTGCAGCTACTGCGAATCAACAGCTGAAAATAACAGTGTCTTATGATTAATTTACACTGTCAGTGCTACAGGGAAGTACCCCGATCAGGGAAACAGTGACTGGCCATATCCAAGTGTGCAATACGGGCCTCTCAACACAACAGAACCTCGTGTAAGTTATCAAGCTTTGAGGTCTCATTAAGCTCAGTAGCAGCTTTCCTTCCCTCATTGCTTTAATGGTATTAATCATTTTTAGGTGCAAAAGGATCCCACCAATTGTCTCCAAGCAGATCTACATTCTCCTACAGTTCAGCGTTCACTGACGTTCAGTGCTGTTAGCTGACTTACCCTGTCAATTTTGAAGGCAGCAATCCAGAAGAGGAGAGGGCCTATTGCATAAAGAGCTCCTAGAAAGGACGTCTTCGCTGTCGGGCGGAAAGTAGGGTAGACGTTCTGCGTCCTAGCGTAGGCCCAGCGGACCAAGGCGGGATCTTCCTGGGTTGGAAAGAAAGCCACAGTCAGCCCTGCCTGGGACATTAGACTCGGCGCGGCCTCCTTCGTCCCCGCCGCTGGCCTGGAGCCCAGAAAGCCCCCGGCCGCCTCCCGGCCCAGGCGGGCAGGGCCACCAAGGTCACGGGGAGGGCAGCGGCCCCCGCCGCGCGGACGCAGGCGCCGGCCCCGCTCTGGGACGCCGGGCGAGACGGGTAAGCCCCGGGCCCCCCCCCCCCCCCCCCCCCCCCC
>WUAM01000292.1:1971990-1998849 GCA_024336885.1 Actenoides hombroni
CGCGCCCCCTGCCGGCTCCGCCAGAGCAGCGCCCTCCCGCCTCTGGGGGGTGGAGGAGCGGCGGGCGGCGCGTCAGGGCAACCTCTGGCCCTGGTTGGCAACGGCCCCAGCGGCTTAAATGGCCGGTCCTTTCCGCCCCGGGCAGAAAAAGGCCTCCAGAGCTGAGGTGTAAGGGGTGTTGTGCTGTGGAAATTGGCGGGGCGCCCCGGGGATGGCGGGGCGGCCCTCGCTGCCCTGTCCCCCGCAGGCGCTGAAGCTGAGCTGGGGTGTTACGTAAGCGACGTGTGGCCACCGGGCCGGCAGGGGCCGCATCCCTCCCTTACTGACTTTGGGCAGCACGTCGGTAATAGAACCGTGCTGTGACCGAGGCCCAGCGGGTTGGGTAAGGCACCAGGTAACCCTCAGGCTTGCCGTGTGGTGACTCGCTGGTAAAGGGGATTGACGGGTTCACCACCCACCCTCTGTTGCTGAGCGGGGGGCACAGCAAGCAAGCTCTGGCCTGGAGGTTTTGGCTTCAGGAAGGTTCTGTCTCGTCAGCGTTAAGAGCCTTGTTCTCCAGAGGTGTGAATGAAAGTCCTTCTGGAAGCAGACTCGCCATTAAACAAGTTTTCCGCTGTTGGTTGGTTTGTTTTCTTCTTCGGGTACACAAAGCAATGGTAGCAGCTGATGCTGATTGAAACCCGGGAAGCTGATGACTGTGTCTGTATAGTTATGGCCTCATTTACGCTGGGGTAACTGCAGGCTTGGGTGATGTTGGATGAGGCATTACAGTTTGCTCCTCAGCACACACAGAATAATACCGTTGGCTTTACTTAAGATGCTGTGCTTTGGCACTGCAATAATAGAGCAGAAGCTCCTCCTCACCTCTTAGGATTTCACTCTTCTTTTTCCTAGGCTCTTGGAAAATAGACGGTCTCCTTTTGCTCTGCGGAGCTAGTTAGGAGTTGGGGTTTTTGCAATTTGATTCCAGCGGGTTGAAATACAAATTGGATATTCCTGCAGTTTCTGCACCTTGAGCACACCCCCACAGCAGGAGATGTTTTTCTCTCTTTCAAGTACAAGCCTGCAGTCCTCTCAGAAACTCTCTCCCGGTGTTTCTGCAGCTTTTCCACCCTCGTTTTCTTCACAAACGTGTGGCTGCAAATCCAAGTGGAAACCAAGCAGCTTCCTTTGCAATCAGCTCCCAAGGAAGTAGTACTTACATGTCCTGTTGCTTTGTTTCCCAGGGGTTTCAGCTTGGGACAAGCGTCTCCGGCTGCGTGGAACAATTTACTCCCTTTCCCATTTCATGACCATCAAATTTAGTGAGCTCCTTGTCTTCAGCTGCACAACTGCTGCTCTACATAACCAGTATGTGGAGAGCTACTTCAGCAGCACGGTACATATACCAGCAGCACTGCCATGTGGCACTCCTGTGGTACTTTCATCTCCGAGGGCTCCCAAAGACTGCTAACAGCCTGTGTTTCCCTGCCCCATTTGCGGCCTGCGTCTTTTAAAGTTGATCCTCCCTGCTTTCTCTCAATAAATGACACATGCAGGCTTGAAAGAGATTCCTGGCAGGACCAGAGGGGCAGGTTGGATTAGCCTACTGGGAAGAGGCAGCTGCTCTGTGGGAAATAGTGGGTGTTTTTCCCCTCTTTGCTGCATCACAGAGTAGAACAGAAAACTCCCGTCCCTGCGGATCTTTCAAAGGACTTTGAAACAGCCATATGCTTTTCCCCAAATCTGGGTCCTGAGGTCAGTCTGTAATGGTGTGGGATAGCTCCTGTGGGCAGGAGCAAAGATGGTCTTCTGGTGAAGTCACTTGGCAAAGGCGGCGGGTTCAGCTCCCAGCCCTATTGCAGACTTTGTGATCTTCTCTGTACAGGTTCAAGCTGTGCCTTCTCCCTCTCCCCGAGCTCACAGCTGCGAGTGTGCATGCTTGGCATGCAAACAGTGCTGAAATTAATTCTACTGGGAGAAAAACAGAAGGTGCAAAGCTACATTTCCATTAACAGTGTAATGTACTATGTTAGAAAACCGAGCACCCAGCCACTGTGCTGAAAACACCTTCGCATTTCACTCCCTAATCACTCACTCATCTGCCCTCCCAAAGGATCAAGTTCCCCACAGGGAAGCTTTTCTGAGATGTCACTAGTTTCATGGCATAATAAACTAACTAAATCCCTTCTAGAGAAGCATATTCTCTGACACTCAAGCCTGTGCATTGCAAGTTGTTGTTTTCTGTCCTCCAGAGGTGATTTTGTGCATTTTCTTCACAACAGCCACGGCTCTAACTTTAAAACACCAACCTTCAGCAAAAGCTTGAGACACCAATAGTAACTGTCTAAACCTTGCATAAAGCAATGCAGGACAGAGGCAGAAATACTGCAGTCAGAGCACTTGAGTGAAATCGGTGATTGTTTTTTTCATGCTGGCAGGAACTGCTGCGCACGTTGAGAAACGCTGAGGTGACACGCTAGACTCCAGCACAGACTTCCTGCGTCATCCGCTCCCTCTGGGCCGCCCTATGGCAGACTCTGAACACAGCCTGGCTGCTGCTGCTGCTGCAAACCACCTTTGAAACAAAAGGTTTTGTGAGAATGAACAAGAGCTTTCTTGTCCCTCTTTTTGCCAGCCAGATCATGAAGCTCATTTGACTCCTCCTGACTGCTAGTGTTGACATAAGACAAGCAGCAGGCATATAAAAGAGGCACTGGTGAGAGTGGGGCCGCTTTAAGGTTGGACTTGATGATCTTGAAGGTCTCTTCCAGCCTGAACTATTCTATGATTCTATGACAATACAGGATTGAACTAGAATATGCTGGTCATAAACTTGTGGGCTCAAACAGCAAGACTAACAAAGTAAGACCCCAAGTGTTTTTCTTCTGATAATTATTGCATGTTTGAGGTTGGCAGTATTGAATCAAATTGACAATTCTCATATGAAAATGCCTTTGAAGTTTACGTCACTTCTTGGTTGTGATCAGCAGTAACCAAAATGGAAAGCACCAGTCAGGAAAATTAATCTTTGTCCAGAACCCTGGGGAGGGTTGACCCTGACTGGCTGCCAGATGCCCACACAGCTGTTTTCTCACTCCTCTTCCTCAAAAGGACTGGAGGAGAAAATTACATGGAGAAGCTCATGGGGTGAGATAAGTACAATTAGTAGGAAAAGCAAAAGCTGTGTACAGAAGAAAATAATAATAATAAAAGAGAATTAACGCACTATGTCCCATTAGCAGGCATTTTTCCAGGTACTTTTTTTCGGGAGCTGGACCTCACTACGTGTAGTGATCGCTTGGGAAGATAAAAGACATCACCACAAATGTTTCTCCCATCATCCTCCCTTCCCTCAACTTTTATACCTGAGCATGATGTCATACAGTATGAGATATTCCTTTGGTTGTTTGAGTCAGTTGTCTCAGTTATTTCCCCTCCAAACCTCTTGCCCATCTCCAGCCTACAGACCTTTAAAGTGGGTGGTGAGGCATTGAAGAAAAAGCCTTAATGCTGGGCAAGCACTGCTCAGCAACAGCCAAAATGATGGTGTATTACCAATGCTACTTTAGCCATAGATGCAAGGCACAGCACTACACAGGCTGCTGTGAAGAAGGTTGACTCCATCCCATCCAGACCCAGTACAAAGCCATCTTGAATACTGTCCTGCACATCTCTGAATTTCTGAGAATATTCTCATCCAAATTAGTCTGAAATCAGGCACATCTCTGTCCCAGCCTCTTCTTTGGTCAAAGCTGCAAATAACTCCCACCTTGTGTTTAAAGCAAGCCAGGATATTGACCTTCAGTTCAGACTTGTGTGAATTTGTTGGTGACTTTTCAGTCATTCTCCAAAACATCCACAGACCGGATTTGTTTGGCTGTATATGGAAAGTCACATCTTTTCAGAGTGGCCAGGCTAAGCAACTCTCTGCTTCAAGTGAATGAAAGGATTAACCTAAATCATAAACCTGTCTACCTGTCTCCGAGGTGATCGTGCATGGCGCTTTCAGAAGAGACAGGTGAAATGTGCTGTCATCTTGAAAAATACTTGTGTCTGTCCAACTCGGCGCTGAGCGCTTGCGCTTGCCCTGTTTGCATCAGTTGTCAGGCTGGGTCAACATGTTGTTGGGCTCTGCTTTGAATTCTCGCTGACCTTTTGCAAAGACAGCGAGCTGGAAATTAGGGGAGAAGCTGACAATCACTTATATCACAAGAAGGTTCCTGAACAGAGGTCTTCTGCTTCTGATTCCCACCTGTAATGGGCAAGAAGGGTCATCTAGCTCCTGTTCCCGTTCCACACGAGTGTATGAATACTGATGTGTGTGCTGCTGACCTGCTGAGGGGAATTAGTATCGGGCACCTGTCCGCGTGGATAATCATCTGTGATAAAAAGTGTAGGAGACATAGAAGGGGAGCAGTGTCAAAGGGATTAGGACACAGCATAGTTTATCTGGGCTCAGAACAAGTGTGTCTAATTGCAGCATATAGCTGTCCTAATAAATTGTCCAGATAGATGTAATTCACTCTGTGTTAAGGACTCAAGTCCCCAGTATCTTTATCTCTCAGTTGTTTAAAGTCAGCCTGGCATGCAAAGGAAGGAGTTAACGTGGTGAGGGGAATTATGGATAGTTCAATCCTTATTACAGCCAACGGGCCACCCATAAATGTGTATCAAATGTTGAGCTCAGCAGGAGTTAGTTACAAAACTAGGACACTTAATGAGTCATAAAGTGCCAGGAATAATGAGAGGCGGCATTAAACAAACCATTTCTGCCTCTCCTGGGCTTGTCCAGAGATGGTGACAAGAAGCCCTCTGCTGTTTCAGCTTTTCCTAACGAAATAAATTTTTTGACTTGCACTGAATTACAGCTGTGGCTGAGCTGCCTGAGATGGGGAGCTGGTGCTGCCTGGAAGGCTCTAGTGGGTTAAGGAGAAGCTGGTAGTGAGCGTCTCTTCTCCACTCCTTTGCAGGTCATCAGTTGTAGCATTTCATAGTATAATTTTCTTAGCTCTGCTTCTGCTTCCAGCTCCTCACAGGAATGTCTATTAATAGTCACATAACACTGAAGAGAGGAAGAGGAAAAGATCCTAGAGTAAAGTATGGTGGCAATTAGAAAGCTGAATGTCTGAGAGTAAGTCCTATTACTGGCTAAGTGTTAGAAGTGCTTAACTGGCCAAGGGCTAATACTGTTCCTAAGCTTCCCCTCACACAAGCAAGCCACCACTGCCCTGACCAACCTGCCCTGGACCTTCCATCACCTGCTGGCCCAGGAGCAGTGTTGAAGGTCCCTTAGCTCTTGCCTGAGCTGTGTCAAGTGTGTGCTGTGTCTAGCCTTGGATCTCAGTGGCTTGAGTTCCTTGTTTGACCTCAGAGGTACCTTGTGAGTTCAGCCTTGCCTGGACATCACTGGGCTGTGGCTGATCACAGCTATTGCCACTGGACGTGCCCCGATCATCTTGCTTGGCTCTCGACTCTCCCTCCCCTGTGGAACAGCCCAGTCTTGCCATCCCTGTACTGCAGTGTCACTCATGGAGCAGTGCACAACCTCGTGCCCTTAGGGAGTGTCTGTGGCACCAAGGGTGGACTCACACTGATGACAGTAAAAATTCAAAAAGCAGTTGCTAATTAGTGTCGGTGAGAGGAAACTCAAGTGTTGGAGGAGATGTGTCACTCAGGGTCAGGGCAGGCATCTTTTCTGGCCTGCTGCTCACAACACAGATCACTGCCAGCGGCTGACACTTCTTTTTTGACACTTTCCCCGTTGCTCCCCAGGTGTTTTAGACAGTCCACAAAAGGAAGGATGGATCTGCCTCACTCAGTTGGAGTATGAGAAAAGTAGCAGTGCCCGCTGTGAACTCTGCCTACATCTGTCTGACCCGATGGAAGGAGTTTTGGATGGTGAGTCCTCCTACCCTAAAACATGGCTGAGAGGCTGTGAGCCATACTCTGGAGATCCTGTCTTCGCCCGTGGCCTGTGGGAAGTGTATATTTACCCCAGATACTTCCTAGCCCTCGAAGTATCCAATGTGTGACAGAGTGCCATGGATCATGTAGTTCGGGGTCAAATGTTACACAACCTTTAGAGGAGCTGGAGGATGCTCCTCTAAGTTCTGCCCAAACCCACGAGTGAAACCCTGGACTTGCTGATAGCAAAGGAGAGCCCTCTGCAAAATGGCTCTGGCCCACAAAGCCATCAGATTCCCTGCAACATCTTGCTCAAAGTTACCTCACGGGTTTAACTGAATTTCCTTTCATGAACAATATCATAGGATCATTAGAATCATTTGGGTTGGAAGAGACCTTTCAGATCATCAAGTCCTGCCCTTAACCCAGCACTACCAAGTCACCACTAAAGCATGTCCCTCAGCACCACATCCTATACATCTTTTAAGTGCCTCCAGGGATGGTGACTCCTTGGGCAGTAGGCAGAATGTGGGGAAAAGGCTACTGTGCAAAGATGCAACCAAGAGGGGCCAGGGAGACTTTGATCCCTAACAGATATGGCCACTCCTGCTCCTCAAGACAGAAATACAGTGCCTCAAGGGTCAGGGACTTTGCGTGTCCTGGTGGGGTCTATTCATGAACACATTCCTGGAGGAAGCCTCACTTTGTGGGATCATCCAGCCCAAAACTTCTCCGCAGCCTGAAGTGAGTTTTTACCTAGAAAAGGATCAGGACTTTATAGACAATAACTCTTTAAGAAGTCACAGATTTCTCCTTTGTACAGGACGACACTCAAGCCCCGTGTAGGGAGAAAAAACCCAGACAGCCTGAAATCTGTGATAGATCAGTCTTAAAGGAGAGGCAGCTCCATTGTACGGCTACATAGAAAAAGATACTCACTTTATTTTGCTTTATATATATTTTGTTAGAAGTCTGGGGCTTAAATTTTAATGCAAGTCTTTGGGAACACACTGTGAAGCAGACCATCAGTATGAATAAAATATGTTAGCAGGGACATGTTGAATTTAGTGTGACTGTTTGGCAATCTCTGTATCACAGTGGGGAAGTACTTAGTTGTGGCAATGCAGAGTGGGTTTTTTTGCTGAAGTAAAAGACAGAATACAAATGAGGCAGTTGCTGCAGAATGCTGGCTGGCGGGAGAGATACATGGTGTCCAGCCTGGGTGTTTCAGGGTTTAAAAAAAACCCTGATGGCAATTCTACAACCTTAAGCTTCTGACCTATGGAGAAGTAATGGCAGAGCAGGGCTTTTCTTGTTATCATTGTATAGATCAGGAACATTAACTAAGCAAGAAATATCTCTTAGCACTGCAGAACCCTGTACCTGTCAGGTTTCATCTGTCTTGTTATAGAGACTGGGTAGGGCAGCTGCCAAGGTTAAAGATTGCCTCCTAAATTAATGTCTCTGTACTTCTCTAGATAACCTCTTGGCAGAGAGATTTGCTCTTTGGATAAACCACTCCTTTTTGCAGTGGCATGTCCCCCTAATCCAGCCAGTGTAACTGTGATTTGCAGCCTCTAAGGGAACCTTTGCTGCCTCTGGTGTGATCCTTGCAGGGCCCGTTAGACAAAGTGCTCCCTCTGCTCTCCTACTGCCCCTCACTCCATCCCCTACTAACCTGCCAATGTTTTTGCCCTACCCAACCCTCTCCTCACACATTCCCACCACTGCTGAGGGGCTCTTTACTCCTTGTTCCTACTTTGACTTCCTCTGCCTCCTTCACTTGCTGCTTGGTCTTCTGTCAGCCCTCTCCTGACCATATCCCACTCATTTTCTTACAAAAATCCTCACAATAAGCTCCAGTCATGGTGGCAACCGCTTGCAAAATGCTTAGCAGATAGCAATTACCAACCTTGTGGCACTCTGCTTTCTGGTTCCTCTCATCGTCCTTCTGCCAAACAACCTGAACAGGACACATTTGAAGCAGGGGCATTCATGTTCCTTCTCCTTTGCTTTCATTTACTTTAGAGTCTTCCCGTGGCCTGAAGCCAAGGGAAATGCAAGCAGCCATCATACTGCTTGCTGGTTCTCCTCAGTGCATGGAGGCTGATTGAACTCAGTTTTTGCAACTAGCCTTTTAGTCTTACAGACCAGTGACATGGGGAAGGCTATGAAGGAGCACCCATCCACCTCTGTGCAAATGCCTTGTGTGGTTAATTCTTCCTTTCTTTGTGTGGTGTTGTACTGTCAGGAGTGAGTTTGTCTTTGCTCAGGCGTAGGCACATCATCCCCACCTTCTCTTACTGCGCTGGTCTTGCTGCAAGCTGCTTCAGGGAGACAGCTCTCGTGACATGGTCCACCAGTCACTGCAGTGGCTGGAGCTGCCCACAGTTCATGGTCACAAACTGAATGAGTGCAAGGGAAATGGCAATGCCTAATGTTGCTATGTCTGTATTGGGCTTTCACAGCTGGCTGGGATGCCTCTTCTACTGGACCCGTTAATAGGGAGGTTGCATTTGTCCACAATGTCCCTGGGGACTGAACGTGTCCCATCAGCTGAAGGAACGAGGGCAGTGGCTCACCCTTCAACCTGCCTAATGCTTTCCAGGATAGTCCTTCCCATCAAGGACTGAGAATATCTGGGATATACCCATGGGAGAAGCTAATATGTCATAATCTGCTTGTCTCAAATCCAAATGAAAGTTTGAAGTACAATAAATCAGTTATCCTGCCAACAGTCACCAAACTCAAGGTGCTTTTTATTTTCAGTTGTATAACTCCTCCCCAGCACAGAGCAAGACCTCATTTCCCACCCTTTTGCTTTTCCTTGTAGGACTACATTCAGCTCCTTGAACATTCCTTGATCTACTTCATGTAGAAAGAGCTTGGACAAAGCAAGAAAGCTGAGCCCCTAATCTTAAAAATCTCCTGTGTATCTTTTAAAACTAGTGAAATTATGAAGCTGAAACCTTTGGTTTCCTTGTTCTTAGACATAGGTTTTGCTGATCGGTCTTATGGGTGAGATCTGCTCCTGAAAGCAATGCTGCACTTTTGTCAGGCAATGATGGAAAAGGTCTTTCCGGCCTGCAGAGCAGTCTCAGAGTGGTTACCTCAATCTCTACCCTCCCACCTCTCATAGTAGTCAAGCAAATCACTTCAGTTGTCAGTTTATGGATTTTTATCGTATTTTCTCACAGCACAACCTCTTCCAAAATATCAGCATCTCTATCTTGTCTGAGTGCACTTCTATTGCATCTGGCACCAGCTTTATCAAACGATGGGTAAACCTGTCCGGGGGCTACATCTAGCTTTGTGAAAAGATTTGGAACAAATTCTTCTGACTTGCTAATCATGTAGCGTACTGCTCATACATCTTAGATGCCCTGTGTGTGATGCACGGGTGTACAGCTCCAAGATGTGACACTGTGGTGACAGTTCTCTCCCCTGGGACCTCTTGGAGGGTGAAACTGTCGCTCAGTGTGTCATATTGACCTTGTTTAGCAGCAAAGTTTTAGAAGTATTTCTTGGCCCTGGAGTCTAGACAGCCATGACTTCGATCAGTCCTGAGTTTAAGCAGTTTCCTACAGAGGATGCTGGCCTTTGTCCATTGACCTGAGGAGGCCTTTGGGCACTGCATGCAGCCCAGCTTCCTGCACAGGAGGGATGTCCCTAGCAGTTTAGGTCTGATGATATCATTAGCATTGGCTTGTCCTTGCCCGGTATCTTTTCCCCTGAAGGAATAAAAAAGGTCAGGGATTGGCTGAGATCTCCCTTGGCCAGAATGTAGATATTTCAAGGTGACTTCTTCTGGCAAAGAACCGCTGTCTTGCTTGATAGTTGCTGTTTGCACCAGGATGCAATGAGGAAAAGGTGATCATTAGTCCAGGGACAGGAGAAGTGAATCACCAGCTTCACATCTGGAATTGCCCATGCAACACTGCTTTACACCCTCCTGCTTTTATCACCTGACTCTGTCTCAGGAATTGAGATCTTTGGATCCACCCCAGGACTTCTGAAGAAATCATCGCTCTTTCCTAGCAGTGAGGGGTAGTGCTGAATGCACAGTGGGTTAATGATGATGGTAATAAAAATACCCGTGAAAATAGTCTGACAAAGTATCCCCCCACAACCACTTTCACAGTTTTTCTCTTTTGATGCAACATTTCTGTTTTGTTCAGCAGAAAGAGAAGCACCCTCTCTCCTTTCTATCAAAAAATAATAAAAATTATTGGTTTTCATCTCCTTTTCTTCTCCTTATACCAGTTGCTAAGGAAAACAGGAGTAAACAAGAGGGAAAAGTGAGAGAGATAAAGGAGAAAAAAAAAATTCCATTTTTATTACTTAGAATAAATTTTTTCAACCGATACCAGAAATATCATCATGATAAAAATATGAGAAACCTCCTTTCAGCAAGAGCTGTCGGTTCTCCATGCTTTCTGAAATCAGTTCCTGCTGCATTGTATGTCCCTGAGTGTAGCAGAAGCAGACTAGCATGAAGCATCCAGAAAATGCTGGCTCCTGACAACATCCCCGGTTCAGTTTTAGAACTGAAAAAAAAGAAGTGATAAATGGCAAATCCTCTCTATTTTTTTTAACAGCTATCCATAACTGACGCTTCACTTTACAAAGGAACTTCAGGTTGCTCCTTTCTGCACTAGTGATTAAAGCCTCCTGTGAGACCCTACATATGCTGCTCTGGTAGGTGTGCTGCAGTCTGGCCAGGTTTGCTGGAGCATGCTTCAATCCTGCTCTGAGAGGACTGTTATTGATGGGAAACTTCAGCTGCCTTTTCCTGAGATGAAATCAGTGAAGCTCTGCAGAAACCAGGACGTGAATAGCAGTGACGCAGCAAAACTGTTTCCTGGAAAAGGAGATCTTTTCTACAAGCATTCACACTGCCCTGCAGAGACCAACAGAGAGTCAAAACAAGCTCTGTGCTCCTATAGGTGTTATCAGACATCCTGTAGCACAACTACTGTTCTTTATTAAGCTCTGCAGTACTTTTCCATTGAGTAGTCAACAGTTATGCACAGCTGAATGGGGAAAGGGGCTTGAGCAGTGCAGTCCCAAACTAGTAAAACAGTGGAAGCGTTCAAAAAAGAAGGGATCTCTAATTCAAAACTTCACATATGTTTTCAAGATGTGTCTTGGTTGCAATAGTAACAGTAATAAAGATCAACAGTAATTCTGACCAGCACACTGGGTTTCAGTCCAAAGAAAAATTCCTAGAGGGAAAAAAATAAAGGTTTATAATAGAAGCACTGACCAGACTGGATCTGTGATCAGTAACATTTCTCCCACACCTTAATTCTTAACCCTGAGCTGCTTTCTGTAGCTGCTGTCAAAATACTAATTAATTTAAGGAAGCTGCAGTGCATTTGCTTCCAGGGTAAGTTCCTATTGTTTCTGTGTGCAGTGTTAAAATAAGCATCTGGTTCAGAAAATAATATTGGGGTTGCAACAGAGCTCTCCCAGCCACTGTTTAGCTTTTCCAAAGAAAAAAACGTAGGGGGAAAATGAAAATACAAGAGCCTTACTTACACAGAGCTCTCTCTGCACTGTAGGTGACACTGGGTATATAAGATCTCAAGCTGAGGTGAAACAGAGCTCCAGGGATCCATCCAGAGGGGTCCCAGGCAGACGACTCTGGTGGATGTTGTTGACAAAGGGAGGCTGGCATCTAATAGAGAATGCAGTGATGGACTCTTCACCAGAGAGGACAAACTGGTGCATTGGCCCTGCAAAAAGACACAAAGGAAGAAGGACAAAAGCAGTCTCCCTCAGCTTGCTCTGGTAGCCAATGCCTGTCATAAACATGCAGTGTGTGGGAGGGCTGGAAAGAAAAGAAAATACATTACCAGGCCGCAGTCTTGGTGGGTTATTGAATGTTAAGACACCTTGCCATCTGATGGTGGGGTCAAAACTCATTCTTCAGGGCTTCTTTGGGAGGCCAATGGACAATAAGCCATGCTATGAAAGAGTGAGTAGGAGTTCTGTACCATTTCTTTGAGGCAGAAGAGCTCTCAACAGGGCAGGGCTCTGCAGCTCAGCTGCCTGCTGGGGAATACCAAGACATTTTGTACATAGAATCATAGACTGCTTTGGGTTGGAAGGGACCTTTAAAGGTCATCTAGTCCAAGGAGATCAGGTTGCGCAAAGCCCTGTCCAACCTGACCTTGAATGTTTGCAGAGATGGGGCACTATGGCCTCTCTGTTCAACCTGTTCCAGTGTTTCACCACCCTCACTGTAAAAACTTTCTTCTGTATATCTAGTCTAAATCTACCCTCTTTTAGTTTAAAACCATTATGCCTTGTCCTGTCACAACAGGCTTTGCTAAAAAGACTGTCCCCCTCTTTCTTATAGGCTCCCCTTAAGTATCAGAAGGTCACAATAAGGTCTCCCTGAAGCATCCCCTTCTCTAGGCTGAAAAACCCCAACTCTCTCAGCCTTCCCTTGTAGGAGACATGTTCCAGCCCTCTGATCATTTTTCTTGGCCCTCCTTTACACCTACTGCGACAGCTCCATGTCTTTCCTGTGCTCACGACCCCAGAAGTGGACACAGATCTCCAGGTGAGGTCTCACCAGGGCAGGTTGGAGGGGCAGAATCACCTCCCTTGACCTGCTGGACATGCTGCTTTGGATGCAGCCCAGGATACGGTTGGCTGCCTGGGCTGCAATCACACATTGCTGGCTCATGTCCAGCTTTTCATCCACCAGTACCTCCAAGTCCTTCTCCACAGGGCTGCTCTCAATCTCTTCACTCCCCAGCCTGTATTGATTCCAGGGATTGCCCTGACCCATGTGCAGGACCTTGTACTTGGTCTTCTTGAACCTTTTGATGTCCACAAGGGCCCACTTCTCAAACTTGTCCAGGTTCCTCTTGGATGGCATCCTGACCCTTCGGTGCATCAATCACACCACTCAGCTTGGTGTCATCTTCAAACTTGATGAAGGTGCACTCAAGGGATTTAACATCTACCTCCATGATGGGCTTTGCCCATCATGTGCAGTCCAGGCCATGGCCCCCATCACCACACTCAGTGGAACAGTCGGGTTTGGAGATGTCTCTCGTTCTTAGCCATTGAACCAATGTTGCTGATGAGCATTTACAGTGATGGCTGTCCATCTCCTTTGTGGGGAATGCTCCTTCACCACTACCAGCTGCAGCCTAGTGAGTTGTATCTAACAGGAAGCAGTGGAAGGCCTGATTTTGCTCTTGGCTCTCCTCCTGACTTTGAGACACCTCTCCCCCTTCCTAATTCACTTTCCCTGTCTGTATAGTGGTAATAATATGTTTTTAATTCATTTTTATTGACCATTTGGGGTGTTATAAGCAGACCACATCCCATATGCTGGAACATATTAATGGAGATTGTGCGATCAGTTTTCCAAGGAACCTAGGACTATGTCTGGAGTGTCATGGTTGCTACATCTTGAGGCTTTGACCCTACTGTCACTAGGGAGGCATAGCCCAGTATCTGAGAGCTGTAGCAAAACATTATGCATGGGAAGCTCAGTAAAGGATCTCCTCTGGTCAATGCAAAAGAACTGTTAGAGGAGATCCTACCCGACTAAAATTCTGAGTAGAAAGAGAATCTGTCATCTGAGCTACCTAGGTCCTTAATGCAGGAGGTCAGGAGACACTCCAGCTTTTTCTGATTTCCTAATTTGAAGTTATTGCCCAGGGATGTTTCAGATTACTCACGTCGCCTAGTGTTTGGAAACATATATAGAGGCATTTATAGCACCAGACATTTTCATCCAAGATTCATTCAGTGGGACCACAGTGCTGCCATAACAAAGTCCTTCAGTACCATCTATGTCGTACCATTGGCAGAGAAGACTAAGAGCCTTTGGGCAGCTGGAGGATGTAGGTTTAAAAGGGGACAGAGTGAACGTTTTCAGTTGTCTCATATTGGGTAGGAGATAGTGAAAGAAATAATTGGTTGCATCACAGGGATTTTATTGTGATAGTGATGGGTTCTCATTGCTACTGCTTCTGGTGGTGGGACTAGAGCTCCCAGGCTAGAGATCAAACGTGGAGGAGTAATAATGGCTGTATTGCACCATGAGCATCTGCCTACTGTGTCCTCAGGGCCCTGCTTTGGTCTTTTGCAGTGCTTTTGCAGTTTTAGTGCCCAAATTTTGTGTGTCCCCCAATCCCCTGGGAAGGCACCCCTCAGTCTTGTTGTCCTCCTCTCTCCCTGGTGATAATTGCTTTTCCCTTTCTCAGTCTCCATGGCTGGCTGCCTGCAGCTCCACGATGTCAGAGGCATCTGGTGCATGCAGAAAGACAACTTGTCAGGGAGAGAGGATGAAAACAGATGTTTAAGACACTCATAAAAGACCTGCTGATGCCTGATGGTGAGCCTTCATGAAATGATTTGTATACATTTCTGCTTATATAAAGCAATGCTTTCAATTGCCTGGTATTTTTAGTAGCCTGATCATTTGCATGGGAATAGAATCTTGGTTGCTTAGGAAAATTTTATGTCCCAAGTCACTGCTTGAAGACTCCCAACCTTTCCCTGCACAAGAAGCTTAGATACCTGGCACTTGGGCATAGCAATATCTTAGAGAGTGTCTTTTATTTTAACACTGAATAGCTAAATTTCAACTCATATCCATTGTACCTGCAAAAAAATGAAAATTATGTTTGATATTTTCTTCCTTATTATTACTTGCCTGCCTTGCTAAGATCACATTTGCCTGTTTTGAATGGACTTCTTTTCCTATGGATGGAAAAATCGCAGTTATTTATAACTCCATTCACATTTGTATTTGAACAATGGTATTCATCATGATCAGAATTAGGAGTAACTAAGGAGAAATGACATCTTAGTTCATCAAATTGAACCAAAAAGTTTCACTAACTCAGTTTTTGTTTCTTCTGACTTCTAGTGTTTGTTTAAAGTTTTGTTATTCTAAGCAGCAAGATGAAAACCTGACGGTGCCACTTGTTGGAGACCAGGCATGTGTATCTCATCAGAAACAGCAAAATATTTGCCAGCGCCTCACAACTTGAAATACATGTGCATGAATTCTTGGATGAACATTCATCGGTGAGCAATACATCTGGGAAATTAGTCCTGAGTCCTCACACAGCATCAAAAAGCTCTGTGCTGATTTGGAAATGCATTTGTTAGAGGAAAGGTGGCCAGCTTTGCTGTAAGCCTACATTTTTTGCAAGTGACTGTTAGAAAAGCCTCACTGTATACTGAGTAGGACCAAGCTTCAGGCCAGTGCAAATTACCATGCACAGGGTGTTTTTTCTTTTTACTGTCAGTGTTCCTGAACTCAGCTTACTCTGACTTCCCACAGGCATCACCAACACCCTAGATTTTAGCCTATATTTTATTTATGGTAAAAAAAAATGAATAAGATGAAAACGGCTCAAATCTGTGGTTGCTCTGGTCAGATTTCTGTCGTCGCCTCGAAGCAGAGGATGTGCTGGCTGTTGCACTGTGCTGGCAATTGCTGCTGAAGAAGCAATAAAATAAAGTGTGCTGTTTACTAAATGATCTTTGCAGACGCTTCCTGCCCTGTTACGCTCTGCCCTCCTTGCTGCGGTGAGGAGTGAGCATCTGGGTCAGTATCCAGCTTGCTTCCCCCAGGTCAAGAGCTGCAGCAACTCTCACCTACTTGTGCTCCAGTCTGTCTGATGACAGGGTATTTGTCCTGGGGGATGAGACAGAGGGTTATGACTTCAAGCAGAAAATAAGCTGCAAGGTGCCTAGTCCTGTCATCTAAGTACGAGCCCATTTCCAAGAGCTCTGCAGGGCAAAGTGGGAGATGCACTGCCTGGGACTCTCTTTACTCTTCATGCTACTATGACAAGGCTTTTCAGACGTAGGGTGGCATCTCTCCTTTGACTCAGAAAGGGACGGTCCCTGACGTTGAAATCAGGGCAGCAGAGGCTTGCACAGCTTGTCCTGCAGTGCTGGGAAACATCGCTGACACTGGAGCAGAGCTCTGATGCCCTCACAAACCGTAGGGTCCACGTAGGATCGAACCATGTCGGATGTTCTCCCAGGCCACAGAAGGTGACAGCTGGCTGCCTTCGCTTTTGCCTCAGTTACTTTATTTTTCTCAGGCAGGATTTTAGGTCCATCCAAGAGGCTGAAAAGCAGGTAAAGGGGGAGATGGGAGAAAAAGGACATCAAGCTTTTCCAGCGGGCAGTTCCCCCTTGCTGTCTGATGCTTTCCCTGGCAGGGAAGGGAGCCGTGCCCTCTGGTGGCAGAACAGGGGAGAAGTAAGTTTTGAAACCTTCCCAAATCTGCAGTCCGAGGGCACCAAGTCAGGATCTGTACACCCTGAATCCTGCCAAAATATGTGGCCTCCAGTTAGGCTTGTACTGCTTTTGAAACTCGAGCAGCTCCCACACGTAGTGGTCTCCTCCGTGGCAGTCGGGCTTTCCTTGCTGCAGCCAGAGGCTCGCCTGTCCTGGCCCCGCCATTGTCCAGCCAGGATGGCAGTGTTTGGAGGAGTCCTCCAGCAACAAACTGAGAACATTCCTCTCTGCCCAGCTCAGCTGTTGCAGGTCCTAGGCACGCAGCCAGGGTTATCAGCATTACGAGCACTCCCATACCCGCTCTGCCTCTCAGGGCTTTATAACACACCCGTCGCACGGCACCCGGGAAGCTTTTAACAGTTGTGCTGAAAGATTAACTTGATTCAGATGCAGATACATGTGAAAAGCAAGCAGAAGAGTTTCTCTGCTTACAGGGAGAGCCCAGAGCAGATGGATTTTAGTAACACCTGTGATTAGGGTGAGTGAGCTGTTCATTGAGCTGTGAAGCTTTTGTTTCCTACGCCTGATGTCTTTATGCTTCCAGAGCAATCTTTCGCACAGGGGCCACGTTGTTCTTGGCATTGGTGGTACCCATCCCACATGGGACTGTGGCTTCACACCTTCCTCACTTGCTTCTTTGGGTGTGAACTGGAAGTCACTAAAGAATGAGTTCCTTAAGGTTACTTTTCACCTAAAGGAATGTTGCAAAAACATCATATGTGAGCTACCTCAGTGCAGCATCTGCATGTTGCTTGAGGAACTGACCAATCCCTTCCGTCATGCTAGAGGTGCAGCACAGGCAGGAGCCCCCACTGCTCCATCCACTCTTGCTGATGATGATCCACAGCTTCATCACATGGGTCCTCTGGATCTTGGTTTCGATTTCCCACTCAAGCAAGGCCAGGGCTTGGTGCTTGCTGTAACTCTTGTTGCTGGAGGGACGTGGAACATGTTCGTAGCTACCTGAAAAGGTTTGAACTTCACCAAAGGTATCTCATCAAGTGGAGCTGTCTGTGCTTGGATATTATAATTCAGTGGTTATTAAGAAGTTCTGTCGTGGAGAGCTCGGGAGAGCTTAGGTATGTGTATAGCAGTCTCTGAAATAATTAAAACAGCTGGTGTGAGAAGACTACATGGTCAATCACACCTAAAATTAATTGCCAGGGAAGTCTGGTGCATTAGTCTGTTAGCTGAGAGATGATTTCTCTAGCTCCATGCATAGCAGACTGCTCAGTTCGCTAAACCCAGTGGACATGGGAAGATTGGTTTCAAATGATAAAACAATAGATTGAAATTTATTTATAGGTGTCCAACAAACAGGAGCAGAGTGCACAATCACAGGCTTTTTATTCCTTCACAAAATGTGTTAAGAGCCTAAAACTGTTGGTTTATTATTTTAATTTTTTTTTAATCCTACTTATTTTTTGCTTTCAAGTGGGAATGCAAAGCCTGAAGTTTCATTAACTTGGTAGAGGTTTTGCCAAAGCTTCAGCAGTGAAATGGGAATGTTGTCAGATCTGAACTGAAAGGCTAGAAAACTTATCTATTCCCCTAACTGTTGGGGTTTTTTAATTGCCATTTGAGCTAAACTTTTTTAACATAAAGAAAACAAAAATAATTTGAACAGATTAATACTAACAGAAATGACTTTTCAATTGAAATCTGTGCTCACTCGTGTATTCACTTTGTCATAATATTGTTCATTTTTCTTTTGACCATAGAGAGTTAAAGAAAACAAAAAAAAAACCAAAACACCAGGAAATTCAGAATTCATCATGTAAGCAACTAGCAGGACAAAAGAAATAATTGCTGTTTGGAGAAGGACTTTCAGCTTTTTGCATGAGAAGCAAAAGCTATTCTTGCCATTAAGAAGCAATTTTTAAGGATTCTGGATAACTAGAAAGGTATACTTTCAGTTTCCATTCTGCACTTCAATTTTTCACAGTTGTGGGGTTTTTTGGTTTGGTTTGGTTTGGTTTGGTTTTGGGGGGATTGTATTTTTGTGACATGCACCTGGTATGTTAATCCCTTCAATTATTTATATATGTTTCATGATAGCTTTAGAGCCAGCCTTTTCCACCCAAATACACATCTGACCTATGTGGTTTCAACTTGCAAAAGGATTTTTTATAACTAGATAATAAAATACTGTCTGGGTTCACCAGTCCCCATAGAATTATAGCAACAATGCAGTAGCAAAACATATGGAAAGTCTGTGTCTCCTTGCAGCTGGTGGGGAAACATGATTTTGTAGAAGATGTTCCTTTTTTATGCAGTGGAGGGCCCCAGGCAGCAGGCTGCTGCTGGGAGGTTTTTTTTCTTGTCTGAGAGGTAACATGGCTGATGGTTCTGATATCTTAAAATTCATTTACTTGTGATGCCTGCTTCAGCCACAGAAAACCACCCCCTCTAGTGCCAGACTAGTCACTCATGGGCAGTCTGTTGTGGCATTAGAACTTAGGAAACAATATCAGTTCTTCAGGGAAAATTCCTGTAATTCCTATATGTCCTGTAGACTATAGGCTCCTATAGGCTTCTGTATTTCATTCTGTCTGCATTACCTACACCCAGATGGCAAGAACAAAATGCAAAAGTCCTCATCTCAGGCAGGTTGACATCCACGTTATTTAACTACTGTTGCAATGTTGTGTCATCTTCTCACTCTCAAAGAACATCCTCAACTTTTGAAAGAAACTTCACACTTTTTTTCTGGCATTTTTCACCTGCTTTAGCTGAAAAAAGGCAAAGATTAGACTGGAAACATCATGCTAAGTTCCTTGCCCTGCTGTAAATTCCCTTTGTGGTCCTTGGGAAATTGTTTGCTCTTGCTGTGACTTAGCTGATGATCTGTAACACAGCATATTACTAACCAGTCTCCTAGCGTGTCAGGAACAAAACTATATGTCTCAGTTACTATAGGAATGAGACCCTGAATTTGGGCACATATTTCATAGGCACAGTGCTAGACATCCAGAGCAGTTCTTGGCAGTCTGCAAAGCCCTGCACAGCCTCTGCTGCTGCCGTTCTCATCTTCCCTGGCCTCTTCTCACCCCTCTCTCTCACAGATGTGTGCAGGGCAGCCAGCTGCATTTGAAGCATGTCATGTCCTGCAAGGGAAAGGTACCCAGGGCCTACCCAGTACATGCAGAACAGGATGGAACAAGGGAGAGGAGATGGCAAGGAATGACTGGTCTGGCTGGACTGCCATATCCACACAGGCAGACAGGCAGGCAGGCTTGTTTCTAAGGGTGAAGTAACTCTTCTTGCAAGACTTCCTTTTGTAGCATAACAGGAAGATGAGAGGAGAGATGTGCAGTGCCTAGAGAACACGACCTGCAAGCATCTCCATTTCACAGACTTCTCGGCTGCACGAAAGGTAAAAGATGTGGCTGCTCTGCCAGTATGAGTCTCAGCAGTACCAGTATGCTACCACCTCGTGTCTGCCTCTGCACTTCAGGGGTGGGCTTAGCAAAGGGCAGGGACGAAGTGCAATGATAGACAGTGGTGAAGGAGGCTGCAAAAGGTCCACGTCTCCTAAGCATCAGCATTAGCAAATCTTCACCTCCCCAGGAAGGCAGAGGAACTTCTTTTGTTTCAACAGCCTGCACTGACCTGGAGGGAAAAGAAAATTTGAAGGAAAAATGAATGTTTTTGGAGCTGTTCCATATTTCAAACATGTCAGCTTGCTTCGTCTCTTAAACAATCCCTCTGTTCACAAGGCTAGAATATTTCCCTTGGCCAGGAGGGAGCTGAGACACTTCAATTTGCAGCTATCACTTGGCATATGGTTTTGCTGTTGCATGCAGAAGAATGAACAAAATTAGTTTTGGGCTTTGAGAAGACCTCATGGCATCTCAGACAGGGATATTTATTATGCCTTGCCTGTGCTAAATGAAACTGGTTGGCACGCGCACAGCCCTGTGATTTAAGTTTTAAGACAAGTTAGTTTTCTATTAAATATGTTGCAAGAAAAGAATCTGGTTATTGTGTACAGCCTGCTGTCAGGAGTATGGTTTACCCTTGGCTGATTGCACTCGGCTACTGCTTGGTGAGAACCCCACCAGAAGTGCATCAGTTTGGCCAGAGGCTTCATCTATACTAGTAAATCTAAACACCTGTACAGCTTAATGGTTCGCATGCTCCCTGGCCACATTTTGGCCTGTGCCAACCGACTGCAGCCCAGAAAAGGCCCAGACACCATTTGAATGAGAGTTTGTGCAGAGACTTTTCACATACATTTCTTCATGAACTGATTAATCCCGGGTCTGGTCTCAGTTTCTGTTCACAACAGACAGGTCTGGGATAAAGCCCAGGATTCACTTTTAAGTCTCTGAAGAACATACTGCATTAATACAGGTAGCACTTTTCCTGGTGTTTGACAGCATCTCTAGGTCTATGGACATATCAGCAAGATTGGTTTGGACACAGCCATCCTGTTTTGGTGGAGAATTTAGGTGACTTGACATGACTCATGCCACTCAGCCTTTGGACCTCTCATCCTGTTTTATTTAGTAACATCGATTCAATCAGACGTGGAGTGGGTCATCACTTGGCTAGAGCAGTGGTGAGGAGAACAGTTCCCAGGTAGTCATGCTACTGCCAGAGTCGTAACCCTCCCATGCATTGAGGGACAGTGATGGCCTTCGTTCACCAACACAGGGGCAATGCTGAGGCCAACACAGGAGACTCACCTGCCTGCCATGCAGCAGCTTTCAGCAAGTCTCATTTCACTCTGTAGTGCCAGGCTGGCAAATTTTGTGATGGTTGTTAGCAGATAACTTCTTTTCCATTTCCCCTTTGTCCTCCCCAGTACAGATGCAAGTCTCCATGAATCAGACTCTGTACGGCCTGAACAAAGATAAGCCTAAACAGGTGACATTTCAACACAAACAAAATCTGCAGGACATTATAGATTAACATTCACCCTGAAGGCAACAGGGAGCCTCTCAATAAGAGAAAGGAAAAAAAAAAAAAAAAAAAAAGGGAAAATGCAGAAGATCAGGTTAAGAAAACCAACTCTACTTTACCCATCTAGAAGACTTAAGCTGGGCAAGTCTGCAAGGGTGGCAGAGGGTTCATGCACAGCAAGTGTTCTTGCTATCGACTGACCCCAGTTCACCTACACCCTTAGTAAACAGTGCAGCTTGGAAGAGAGACTGGTGACAAGGAACAGAGGTAGTTGCCATAGCCAGCAGCATACCAGCCCCAATGCCAAAGTCTGGTGTCTCCAGCTGCAGTAGGAAGGCAGGCAGGAGAGGAGCTGGGGGGGAACTGCTGCTGTGAGCCTACACTTCCACGACATATGGACACATTTGCCATACGTTTCCCCTGACACAGAGTGGATGCAGCCAGCTCTCTGTTCCCTGCAGAAACCCATAGCAGGGATGATGTCCTCTGGGCAGCAGCCAGCCCAGCAGGATTCTGGTTCTCGTTTGGGTTTCTGAGATGTTGATGGCATGGAACCAGAACTTCCTTTTATCTCTGTCTTCTATGAAATGAGGTGTTTCAAAGACTCCTTGCCACATACAACACACATTACTGGCTTCTCCTCTCACATCCTGCCCGTGACAGGGTCCAGGGGTCTCATCTCCGCCTGCACAATAGAAGCACAGATTCATGCGGCTTTGCTGTGAGTTTCAAGGTTGTAACTACAACCACAATGTTATCTCCCTTGTCTCCAGCTGTTGCAGGCTGTCAGGATCAGATGTGTCCTCTATAGGAGCGTGGCACTCTGCCCATTCATACCTCCAGATGCCTTCTCAATCAAGCTAAGCATTGTCTTAAAACCTGGATGCCCCAAGACAGCTATTATCTGCCTGTTATTTCAGCAAGCTCTTGAAGAGCTGTTCTGTTTTCATTTTACAAGGATATCCATACTAATCTGCTCCTGGTATGAGCCTTTGGAAGATTTCAGTGCATAACCTGAATTTCTCTCCTTCTGTTTGCCTCTAGGGATAAAAAATGTCTCCTTTTTCAGAAGTGTTTTGCCTTTTTTTTGTTGTTTTTATTTTGTAGCTGGGTGTTGGTTTCCTTTTTGTTGAAATTTTCCTTACAATGAAAATACTTTATTCTGCTCAATGCCCACACTTCTTCCAACACACCTCCTAAAGTTTTACAGCTTCTGTGAGAGTGACATCCATTGCAGATGATGCCGTCAGGTGAGAGACAAACACTCCTGTTATTCACTCAAGACACAACAGATGCAGCAAATTCCCCACATGGTCCTGTTTCCTTTGTGAAGGCAAGGGCAGACACACATCTTTCCATCTTTGGGGATGCACAGATGCTTCTCAGCAGACCAGGATAGTGTAGTTTGGCTGCGCAGTACCTCTATGGTACCCAGCTCCTATTGCAGAAGCCACCTCCTGGAGCTCCTGCTCTGCAAGGCAAGGAAGAGAACCCTGCCTGTCTCCTGGTGTAGACCTGCTGTAAACCCCTGCCCACATTCTTACACTCAGCCCTAGGTCAGAGGTACTTTCTGCAGCTCCAGCCAGTGTCTGCAATGCAGGTTCTGTGCAGCAACAGTTCTCCTCTCCTCTCGTGGCTGCTACAGCCCCACTGTTTTTTTGCAGTGCTTCTGGGATGGAGGCAGTGTGCTGCTGGACATCCTGCCTCCACTCTGGACAGGTTTTATCTACTGCCAGGAGATGTCTACCTTTCTGCTCTACCTGCATGGAGGACAAGGAAATGTATTTGTTGGTAAACCAGCCTGTTTTCCTAGCTTGGAATGAGTAACTATCGTTCCTAGACTTACTGATGGGCACACATTTTATATCTTAATATAAACCTAAGCAAAATAGTTCATCAAAGGTTTGCTATGCCCCTGCCAGAACCTACTGCAAGAACACTCCACCTCCACCTACTAGATCCTCTCTAAGAATCTTTTATCAAGTATTCCTCCAGTTCCTGCAAGCTAGGGATGAGAGATGAATTTAAGCAAGCAGACCATATCACCTCACAAAAAACCCCTTTGCTCTTGAGCTGGTTTGGTTGTACAACAATCCAGCTAACCTTCACAGCTCACATACTTTTCAGATTGCTGTTTGACTTCCATTGGCTATCAAATGAATGTACTGAAGCAGATGAGTTTGTCCCAGATTTACAGAGGTAGAAATGAAAGCATCTTGCCTGGGATTTTCAGATGACTAAAGTGGCTTTGTGTTTTCAGATCAATCTTCCAGAGAGTGACAGGTACAGTGGAGAGAAGGCAGATTTCACGCTGGGATGTCACTACACAAATCAACCAAACTCAGATTATAAGAGCAAAGCAATAGAAAGGAGTTTGGGAAAGGGGAGAAAGGGGAAGTCATCTCTTTGATCTGTCTACAGACTTTTATTAACGTGATATTCAAGAGAAGTGCTATTCTCCCCCTCCCTTTGCAGTGTCCTTTGCACAAAACCTGAAGGAAAAATTGCTTTGGCTCTGTCATCATGGACATTGCTGCTACTTTTGCTCAGCATCAGCTCTGGTGGCACTGGGCACTCCAGGTTTCTTGCCCCAAATTGGTCCAGCCCCACTGCACATACTGACTGTCTGGGTCCTCAATTCCCTGTCGGTACCCAAAGGGAGACCTGCACAGGTACCCACAGTGATGCAGAGATGCAGGTGATAGTAGATGAGCCTCCTGCTATCATGGCCCTGCTATGGAAAAACCCCACTCAGTGGAAGCACAGGAGCTCGTGGCAGAAGCATGGTAGCCTTGGTCTGCTGGACTGGGCCTCCAATTGCTGGAAACCCACTGCAGCCTTTGAATGCCACCTCCGCCTAACTGTACCAGCCTTGCTCTCTCCTGGGGCACAATTGGGTCAGCAAGCACGCTTTGACCCATACAGCTGATGGTGTTTCCCCAAAGAGAGCACAGTTCCCTGGCTGAAAGGGTTTTCAGCAGAAATCACATTTACATGAAGGCTTTTGCCAACTTTGCTAGTGGTCAGAGAGCAGGCTGAGGGTAAATGAAACTCTTAGAGATAGGGCTTTGCCAGAAAAACTTTTAGTGTGGCTTAGTCTTAACAACTACCGTTCTGGTGCGGCATCTCTGGTTATTTTTAGTTTGCTTTTGCAATTGGTAGACTGGTACCTTTCTCAGGAATAATGTGAAATATGCCAAGTTCAGAGTGCACATTTTAATTAACTCAGTGTTTGCTCTAAAGAAAATGATATTGCTGCACTTCCATTTGATAATTCAAGTAATACTCGCTGGGTGTTCACTCCTGACCTGCAAGCCCTCATATTTAAAACAAGCTGGGGAGTGGTGGGGGAAGAAAGGCATTTTTTGGCAAGGAAACTGCTGCCCTCAGGCTATTAATGCATCTTAATCCTGAACAGAAAATGAAATTACTTTGGGCGGGTGCCAAGCAATAGAATGACTTTCCTCTGATTTCAGAGAGTTCTTGAATAGCCTTTCCCACACGAAGTAACGGCCATACTCCTAGGGCTTTGTTCTGCTCTCACTTTACACCCATTTTATACCACTCCCAAGGCAGTGTCCCAGATGAGTTTCTCCAGATTAACAAAAGAAAAGCAGACCTCATTGGTGCTGTTATTTATTATTTGCATTATGGCTCAGGGCCCATATTTACTGTTGCTGACACTGGACTTCATGCCTGCAGAGCCAGAGGGCACATTTTTTCTTCTGATTGTGCTTTTGAGCATAATTACCTCTAAACTGCATCATTTGCAGGCCCCCTAATAGTGTTACTCAGAAAGAAAGATGTCCAAACCTCTCCCTGCATGCAGAAGACCATGTGATAGTCACTGAGCTCTCAAAGAAGCCAAATAGCATCTCCTTGTTGCTGATTTGTCCTGGAGTGCGGTGTGTGGTCGTGTTTAGATACCCTGATGCTGCAGTGCTGACAAAAGGGGCTGTCCCACTGTCTTCTGCCGCTTCCCTAGGGGCTTCTGGCCACCTCTTATTCCCCCATGTGGACCTGGCAGGAGAGGCTCTGGGGTTAATCAGATCAGCTCACGTGTTCATCTGGAAATAACCCCGGAAAATGTCTGTGGGGGGAGTGTCCTTGTCTGAGTGGCCACCCAGCTGTGCAACAATGGGGAGAGGTGCAGGAGCAGGATGGTTTCAGATGCTGGCAGCCCACATTTAAATGCCCTCCAAGTAGTAGTTGGTAAGGTGTTGACACCCACCTTGACATGGCCAGAAATGTGGGCATTGCATGAGAGGGGAGCAGAAGGTGAGGGGAAGGAGCAGAGGGGATGGGGGATTTCTGGAATGACAGCAAAAGAGGTGGGCTGGAAATGAACACTTTGTGGGTGGTAGGGACTGATGAGGAACTCAGCACAAATGGGCAGGAGACTAAGCGAGCTCAGAAGGAAGGGACTGGAAGGGAGCAAAGCACAAACAGGGGGGTCTTGTGAGGAAAAAGAGCAAAGGAAGGCATCCAGAGCATAACAAAGTGTGAACAGAGGGATGTGGCAGGGAACAGATGCTACTGCCCCTGGACCTGACCCTGACCCTGACTTGCTGACTCCCCTCCCCAGCTGCCCCTGCTGCTCCCTGACACAGAGTGAACAAGGCTGGAGTGGAGGAGAGCTTGGATGGGTGCTCCTGAAGAGGGGGGACCCCAACTGGGGGGGTGTCTGCTAGGGCAGAGGGTGAGAACAGAGTCTTGGGGGAGCAGAATGTGACCAGGGGCCTAGCAGATAACAGCACACATATGGAAGCTCTCCAAAGGAAAACTTTTCTGCACAAACAGAAATTACCCAGAAAAAAACAACCAACCAACAAAAAAACACACACAAAAATCCCAACCCAACCCAAACAAAAAAACCCAACAAACCAGTCATGTTGAGACTGGTGGTGTGTGGGTAGCTGAGCCTATTAGGAAAACTCTGCTTTGGCAGGCAGGAATTGTGTGCTGAAGGAGAAGGTCTGAACAGGGTTAAACCAGAAAGGGACACAAAGAAAATCAGGGATGAAGAGTCATTTAGCATTTGAACAGAGGGGGTTCAGAGAGCATCTGCCTCGTAAAATAAAGTGCCATAGGCGTTGCTGATAGAGGAGGAAAGAAGTAGAGGGCCTGAGCTACATCCAGTAGTGAAAGCAGAGCATGTAGCAGAGGTGCATCAGCAGCATATCAGTGCAATGCATTGATCTAATCATTAGATCAATCTCTAATTAGATCATAATCTCTAATTCTGGTATCGGGGCCTGGGAGACATTCTGGTGACATTGGATCTGCTCAAGGGGGCACAGGCCAGCTGACACCCTGGGACAGAGAAAAGGAGAAGCACAGCCCAAGCCACCCCACAGACACCGCTGTGTGAACGGCAGGATGCAGAGACCTGCATTTGGCAGGGCAGGGAAACGCAGTGTTCCATGCAGGTATATACATCAAGGTGTCCAATTATCTCCAGTTCTGTGCTAAAGAAAGGCCTGCAAAACCAGTCCTGGGACCAAAAGCCTTCATGGCCTGAATTCTGATAAAAAAAAATCCTAAAGCCTACCTCACGGTAGAGAAAATCAAATGCTTTGCTGGATTTTGAAGGCGTGGGCTGGTGTGGCAGACACGCACCCTATGAACGGTTTGTCAGGTTGCTGGGTGCACTCTTGCTCTTCCAGGATTTTGGCTGACAGGTCCAGATGAGCTGGCTAGTCAGAGATGGTGAGGAAAAAGTAGATGGAAGAAGCTTTTGTGAGCATTGCTCTGCTGAGACACTTTCACGGG
>WUAM01000292.1:1998949-2019345 GCA_024336885.1 Actenoides hombroni
GGGGGGGGGGGGGGGGGGGGGGGGGGGCGGTGTCCCTCCTTAGCCTGAGAACTGCTTTCAAGTCACGGCTCTCTCACACTTGGCCCCTGCCTGAGCTGTGCTGTGGCCATGTTCATGCCAGGCTGGTACCCTGCTGATGGGAACCTTGACTGTGCCTCGCCATCTCGACTCCCTGGCTCATTGCTTTCTCCCAGCTATGGTTACATTGCAGCTGCCAGGCTGGGGCAGGGGCACTTGTCCAGCGATGGAGCTGTGCTGCAGCAGGGGATGATGGATGGTTTCTGCTGCAGGGGAATTGAATCGGCAGGAATAGTTGAGGATGACATCTCATGCTCCCTTGGTATTCCCTTGCCAGCACAACCCCTCCCTGCAAGAGAACAGTGGCTGCCTACAATTATGAGCCCAGCAGCACACGCACCACGGCGTTCATCACCAGTGAGATTCAGAAAGGACTGGGGAGCAGAGCCTGCGCCACAGCTAAAGATCACTGAGTGAGTCAGGGAAGCATTGGAATGATTTTGCACAAAAAAAATCGCAGGGAAAGAGAGAAACATCATAATCTATAGCTGCATAGAGTATTGAGTCACAAAGAAAGCAATAAGAGAAAACATTTCTCTTTACACACCCAAGATGAGATCACCTATCTGCTCTATACAGCAAATACACTCCATGTACTAAACGCTCCATCTGGTCACTAGCAGGTCAGGCTGGGCCAAGAAAGCAGGATGCTGATAACTTTTAAGAAGACACCATTTCAAGTGGCTGCCTCTTAAAATACTGCCTATCCTAGAGATATTCCCCAAAAAATTCATGAAATAACACAAAGCTGGTGAGACTGGGAGTCACTGTGAGATGACATTATTACGCGTGACAGACCCAGAGAAAAACATGACTAAAAATGAGCAGCATTACCTATAAGCAGCAGAGAGTGCAGCCTAAAATTGAGTCACAGCAAAATGCAAATCCACACAGAGGAACTGGATTCTTTTGTCCGCGCTGCAGAAAGAGGACACATCAGATTTGATTCAAAGTAAGAAAGCAAGCAGCTAATGAACAGCAACTTCCCTCTATAACCCTCAGTAACCGCACCAGGAATATTGACATGCCTATCCAGATTTATGCCACAAGCAGCATAAATGCCCAGCTTCTGAACTGGGCACGGCTATAAATGAGGAAGACGAGGAAGAGGTAGTGGCAAGGAAACCTTGAATAAGTCCTCAAAAGCAGTTGCTATCAGGCTAAATTGGCAAAAGCAAGGAAAATACCTTGTCAGTTAAAATAGTAGGAGGGAGCTCTGATGAACTGAAGCCAGTGCTGCAAAACTGTATTTGTAGAAAAGTACTTGTGTGCTATTGTCTAGGTGTCGGAGTTTTCTCTGGCACATCCAACCAGAGGCGAAATTGCTAGCGGTTCACAGTCCCCTAGGAGATGTTCTTCACAAGCCTCATGATCCTGTACCACCGAGTCATTAGCACATTATTTGAAAACCAGAAAGATTCCAATTGAAAGGGAAAATACAATCAGGGGGAGACAAGTTCTTCCAGCATGTCTGCTTTCTTGAATTTTCTTACAGAGTAGGGAAAAAAAAAAAGAAGAGGAAGAGTTTGAGGGAGGAATCTGTAGTGATAGTCCAACACTTAACAGTGTCTACAAATGTTATTAGACATAGTAAGAGAAGCAGACTGCGAGATGTGCTGGATTTTAAACAGAAGCAAAAAGAGCAGAGTGACCTGCACAACAATAACAAGT
Source organism: Actenoides hombroni (assembly GCA_024336885.1). Taxonomy (NCBI): domain Eukaryota; kingdom Metazoa; phylum Chordata; class Aves; order Coraciiformes; family Alcedinidae; genus Actenoides; species Actenoides hombroni. Next base: position 2,000,699 of record WUAM01000292.1, read on the forward strand.
TCCCTTGGCTATTGCAGACTTTTGGAATAAGTGAAACATTGTCTGCAGAGAAAAGACTAAGGCTGAAAGGTAAGGAGAAACAGTGAGTCCTAGAAAAATGGATACAGAGGGCGTAAGAAAAGATGGGTAAAGGGCATTTTGCTATAGTGCTTTATCAAAAGAAAGTAAAATAAAACATACTTTTTTTCCATGGTTTGAAAGCACGGGTAGAAGGAGATATCATACGCTGTTGCTCAAACAGAAACAGTACTGCAAGAGATGAATCAAGGTTTGTGTTACTGGTAGAAGTCTTCTACCCAGTAGAAGACACCCCATAGCCTACTTATCCCAAATTATTGTTAGAAGGCAGGTTTTCGTTAGCTCTGCCGTTAGCTAACAAATTTCCTGGCACTGTGTCAAACCTTACAAAGGCAATATTCACTTCACTGTCCATGATGCCTGCAGTTCTTCAGATAAAGACAGTGGGGCAAGATGGTTCAGGAGAAGTCCCTGGGATGTCAAATGCCGTCTCTGTGATTCACGTGTCCTGCAGGGAGGCCATGAGGAGCTGAGAGCCAGCCATCGACAGACACATGCACTGAGTTGCTAATACTTGCTACCAACTGCCATTTCTGAGTTGGCCTTAGACACATGGTCATCAGCAGGGAGGACATTTACACCACAAGGGATGTGCTCACTGAACGACACAGTAGAGTTCAAATGCAAAGGCAAGCTCTTTCTCTTCTGTCCGCTATCTCCTCTGGCTGCCCCTTATTGGAATCAAATGGCAGCATATGTCATGCTCTGAATGTTCCATTTGTGGAAGGGATGAAAAGATGGGGAGGCATTAAGAGAGGGTCAGCATGTGATTCTGGGATTCCATTCCCTCTTTTTTCTGTACACGTGTGCATGGATTTTCTGTCTCATAGTTCATAAGCAAGTTTCAGTAACATCTGGTCCGTGCAGGCAACTCATGGAGAGGGGGAGTTGTGCAGGAGACTCAGCCTTGGTTTGCCTCTCTACGCAAGGATGACACATGGGGAGCTGTATAAAGGCTCATCCTTGAGTTGTCCATAAGCCCCAGGCCAAACAGGGCAATGCTGCACCACACAAAGAATCAAAGCCTGATCTGAGCCTTGCAGTTCCTCAACAAATGGTATATTCTGAGTCTCAGTTCAAACCACTATTCAGCTTCCTGAGATGTAAGGTAAAGAGAGCCTGGAGGGCCTCAGTGGTGGGTTTCAGCTACAACTTTTGTGTCTCTAAATGTCATAATCCAATTGGGCATAGTTTTGCCACAACCACCTGGAAGGTTTCAGCCACAACCTCGTGTATTCAAACTGTGTAATCAGTCACAGAAACCAGGCAATAACAGTGCTAAGGTTTAGCTTAGATTTTGGGAGTCTCCTCCCAGCTCTCACCTGTATGGAGACCCTTCCCCCTTGGTCAGGGCATTGGCCAAGGTGACTTTTCTAAGGTTGAGAGCCCTTACCTGTACTGGAAAGCAAATATTTAGCATGCTGTAGGTTCTCAAACACAGATGATTAACTAACACATGTATAGTATTTAGCATGATTTCTAATTTGTTATAGTGTATTCTTGCTTTTAAGTTGCAATAGTGCATTCTTCCACTGTATCCATAAAACCCTGCATTAGTGGTGTATTAGACTTCAAATAGATGGTTTGCTTGGGCCTTACAGTTAAAACTGTGAGTTCATATAAATCATTAGCTTAAACTTCCCAGCCCACTCTCTTTTTGATGCAAAGTGTGTGTGTGTGGAGATGAACTGAGCCATGGGATGGGAGAGAGGCTTGAAATGTTGACTTAATGCAAAATGCTGATCACTATTTGCTGAGAGCAATTGCAGCTAAGACAGTGCAAGACTTTGGGCATCAAAAGTGGCAGAGACTGATGCCTGCAGTTTAGTGACATGGTTTGGTGGGACTAGGCAGTGTTAGGTTTACAGCTGGAATCAATGCTCTTAAAGGTCTTTTCCAACCTAAACGATTCTATAGGCCTATGAATTTTGACATCCATTAATTCAAAGAATAAACCTGTGGTTTCAGACAAAAAAAAAAAGGAAAATGTGACCTGTCAAGAACCAAAGACTAAAAGACAAAAGAAAAGCTTTGCCAGAGAAACTCTGTTTCTCTGAAAGCCCAACATCAACCTCCCAAATTTTTCACACCTTCACAAGGGGACAAACAAATGCTGAAGCAAGAATGGCTCTTCATCTACAACAGGTGTCAGGAGAAAGAGGTAAGGGGTTTGTCTTCCCTTTGAACACTGAACAGTATTTTGCATTAGTCCCAGCTGTGATCTAAATTTTGGCACAACTCAACCAAAATGTAACAATTTTGCAAGGTGAGGGAGATGGCCAGCAGGACTGTGCAATCTCAGTCTCTAACCCAAGCATGCAGGGAAAAGAAAAGGGAGCTTCTTTTAAAGGTGGACTAACCAACATCCAATATGCATTTGTGAAAGACAAGTCAGTCCTGGACCAGCCCAAAGTGCCAGGCTCACAAAAAATATCAGCACCTTATGGGGCTTTTGTTGTTCACAAAGGTCTGTAATTTGAGCATTTTAGGACATTGAGGAATGTAAACTGTTTAGTAAGGTTAAGGAGTTCCTTTGTAAAGCTTGTGTGATTTCAGTCTTGCTGCACTGTCTTTGAAGGGTTTAGCCAACAGGTACCTACAAGCTGAGCTCCCAGAGAACACGGCTACTTAACTGGGAGGGCTCAGATGTCTCAGGTACTAGTTTTAGGGGACTGAGTTTGTGGGCAAAAGGATCCACATCTCCAGAATCTACTGAATGCTCTGTATTTACTGTCTGCAAGTTAGGGTGCTTTAATCAAGTACAAGTTAAATGCTTAGGACAGCAGGCGCTGAGTGAAGTTCTGAGGCTTTGAGTTATGGGTTAGCCAACTGTAGCCATGTGCCCGTCTCCCATACTGGCCAAACCTCAGCTGTAAAACTCTGGCTCTTTAAGCAAATCTCAGTCCTGTTGTTTGTGAGGTCCTACAGTTTCATGTATTCAGAGAACAATGTGAACAAGAGGAGATCTCTGGAGGTCTCTAATCCAACCCCTCACTCCCAGCAGAGATAATTCTAGTTAGTTAAGTTTGTTCAAAGCCAGATAAGTCCTAAGATCACCAAGGGAAGAGATTCTCTAGTGTCTCTAGACACCTATTCCAGTACTGAACTACTCTGCCCTGCCAAAAAAATCCATTGGGACTTTTTTTGTTGTAGTTGTTAAATATATTTGGAATGTCTGTTGCTGAAACCTACATCTATTGCCTCTCGGCCTTTCAGCTTGGATGTTTGTGAAGAGTCTGACTCTCATAACCCTTCCTTTAGTCAAAGACAGCAAAAAGGCTCCCTACCACTTTCTCTTCTTCTCCAGGATGAACAAACCCAGGTTCCTCGACTTCTCCTTATACATTATGTGTTCCAGATCCCTGATCTTCTTGGTGGACCCTGTTCAGTATATCAATATCACTCATGCCCCAGGAAGACCAAAACTGGAAAAAGTGCTCCAAAAACAGCCTTATGAGTGTTGAATAAAGGGAAATAATCCCTTCTGTTGGCTTGCTCTCTTGCTTCTGCAGTTCACTATGAATTTGGCCTACATGGCTGCTGAGGTGTACTTCTGAGCCTTGTTCAACTAGTAGACTTCTGGGACCCTAAGGCCTTGTTCTGCAAAGGTAGTTTCTGGGCAGTCAGCTGACAGCCTGCATTGGGAATGGGGGCTTTGCAAGCAGTACAAAACTTTGCATTTGTCGTTGTTAAACTTCATGAGGTATCTGCCAGCCCACTTCTCCAGCTTATATAGGTCCTTCTGAATGGCAGCGCTGCCCTCTAGCATACCCACCACTTCTCTAAGTTTGATGTCATCTGTGAACTCTTTAATACATTCTCTGCCTCCTTCTCCTCCTGTAGATGAGGATGGTAGATGGTATTCATCCCAGTACCGACCTCCTGAGGAATATTACTTCTAACTGGCTTCCTGTTAGACTTTGGAACATTAACCTCTACACTTGGAGCTCACCTTTCCAGCCTGTTTTTCACTCTCTTTGTAGTCTACTCACCCAGTCCATACCACCCCATGTTGGCCTCAAGGATACTATGGGCCAGTGTTCTAGAAATCCAACACTTCCTTTTGGTGGTGGAGAAATATGCACGCACCTCCACATCAGCCATCAAAGAGTTTGCCCATATCACATTTGGCCACATCTTCTCTGCTGGCAATAGACCAGCTGGACCAAAGCTCTCTGGAAAGTGGTAGGGTGGGACACAGGGCCAGAACTTGCACATGGCAGCAAAGCTGTCAGGGATTTATGGCAAGTGGCCAGACCCACAAGCTGCGCTATGCCAGCCACAGATCGGAAATGGAAATTTGTGACATTTTGTGTGTCAGACCAAAATCTGAACAGATTTTCAAAAGTTCTCTTTCTGACTTATGTACCCTGCCAAATCCCATAGTCTTGCTCCAACACTGCAAGTATTGCAAGAAAAAGGAAAGTCACACAAGGGTGGAGGAGGAGCTTTTAAATTTTATCTTGAGGAATGTGTCAGATTGCCAAGATTTAGGAGTGTGTGAACTCACTCTGTAAAATCAAAGGAACCGGTATCTACAGTTTTCAGCCAGGGCCCACTGGTTATTCCCAGCAGTTAGCCGTAGGCCCTAAAGACTGGTCTTTGTGCTGATAGACTGGTATTTGGGTGGATAAATCCAAACACAGTTTCCTGAGGGCTCTGATACTGTCAGTCAAGGATCAAAAAAAAAAAAAAACAACAAAAAGAAAGGGATGGCTCCTCTCTCTCATCTGAAGTTTTGCTTCAGCTGCCTGAATTTTTTTCTGGAATGGCTGGAAAAGATAAGTCTGCACTGTTAAAACTATTCTTTTCCCAAGCCCCTTTTCAGAAAGCAAGGATGCTATTCCTGCAAGAACTTAAAAGGAAATACATGTCTGAGACAGAGAGCAAGGATGGAAAATTTCAGTACAAACAAATGGTGAATGTTTGGCAGCTGGGAGCTGACAGGGTTTTGTAATATGCTGTAAGAGAGGGATTGTCTTGTTGGCTCTACCAACAGTCAGATTTCTAGGGAGGGGAAAAAAAAAATTGTGTCTGTTGGAATGTGCTTTCTTTTGCAGAAAGTACTCCAAGAGGCTGTTACGGTGGAGAAGTAGCAGTCCTTTTTTTCAGATGGAGTCCAATATGTTCCCAAAAAATGTCTGTCCCCTCCTTCTCTTCCTTTGCCTTGTCCCAGCCTTGGCCAAACTCTTTAGCCACAACTTTTTTTTTTAATTCCTCCTGCTGTACTCAGCCTTCCCAGCTCCAGCCCACTTCCTCTGCCTCTGTTTTACAGAGATCAGCCTTGCCAGCAGTGTGTAAAGGGAAACAAATGGCTTTAGCTTGTTTCTTCTGCACTCTGAAGGACTGTGAAGTGATGGGAATCTTTGGTGCAACCTTATCTGTCTGTCAGGAAGGTCAGTTGATGTTAATATGGAGTAATGAACCATGAGAAGTTAAAAGGGAGCTGTGTCTGAGGAGGAACACAATGTCTCTATCTCCATGTCATCACAGGAATTGAAGGCCGCTGAGATGACCTGCACACTTTGCTCACATTAGGTGGGTGCATGGTTACCAACCCTAATCTTCATAGGTTTGGGTGAGGGCAACAGCGTGAGTTTCTTCAGAGGGTGGACAAGTTTGCTCTTCTGATACCCACTGCAGGCAGGGAGCCTGTTATTTCTCTGCTCTTCTGATGCCTCTGCCCATTACCCAAGGAGCTTGGAGAAGGGAAGGTATTTACCTGCAATGCAGAACAGACTGGCAAGGACCAGATGGGAATAAAAGGGGTTGTACTGGAACAAGTCTCCTGGGGCAGAAACAGGGAGAAGGCAGTGACTGTGGGTGTCAAAGGAGGAGCAGGGACATGCAGGGCAGGAACAGTAGGATCTGGACTTCTAGGGGAGGTCTGACTGTGAGTGGAGAGACACAGCCAGAAGCAGCTGATAAAAAGAGACTGGTAGGTGGATGACTGGACAAGGAGCTGGAGGAGAGAGACTGGGATTGTGAGCTGGATGTTTAGGGGGGCAAGGTAGGAATGAAGGAATCAGACTGTGAAGACAGGGCTGGGTCCCACTGTCACCAGGAGCGGCTGGGCTCTCGTCCACACAGCACCAGTCCTCTGCACAGGCAGCATCCTCTCCTGCTTCTCCATTTACAGAGGCTGTCACTTACTGCCCATTGGTCAAGGCTGTGGCCCCACTGTTGTTCTTGGTGGGTGTCCATCTGATACCACAGCACATGGTTTTGTTGTTGTCGTTGTTGCTGTTTGTTTTGTTTGATTTGGGATTTTTTTACTTTATTTTTCTGGAAAATAGGACAGATGAGAGTCTTGCCAAGTTGAAATGCTTTGAACCATCAGGACATGAAAGGGTATTTCAGATTGTCCCTTGCAGTGCAGTGAAGCCAAGTGACCCTCTCACATCCATTGCTCTTCAGGAGCTCCCCATGTGGCTCCTGCCAGCCCCTGTGCTGTCACCTCAGCTAGGACACCCCCACTCCTCACTTCACTCCTCCTTTTTCTTTTGTGGGCTGCTGTCTGTCTCCTTTGGGTGACAAACTCATCTTCTTCCTCGAACAGTGGTACCTCAGGAGAGGGTTGTGTGTGCTCGCTGTGTGGTCTAACCAGGGGATGCTCCGGAGCCAACCTGCACCTGCAGCGATGGCAGTGTGCCCTCTGCTGTCTCGCTAGCTGAGCAGCCCGGCGTTTCTCAGATTCGCACGAGCTGAGCCTCTGCCCAGAAGCAAAAGCATCTGTGACCGCCTCTGTACCACCTCAGCAACGTGTTGTCAGAGGCATCCTCGTGAAGTGAGGGGAGGCAGTTCCTAGATCAGAGGAGTGGCAGCACAGAAGGCTCTCTGCAAACTGCTTTCACAAGGGAGCTCAGTGGGTATCTGTGTGGTTCTCCTGCATATGCACTATACAGCCTGAAAGGACCAAGACCCCAGCCCTAGATTTAAGTATGCAGGCCAGTTATTAAGACATTGAAATATAAAGAAACACTTTTTTTCTTTTCTTTTTTTTTTTTTTTTTAAGGAAAAGATCCCATGTAGGTGGATCATGTGTGATCTGGTTCTGTTAACTAACCCCTTACTTCACTAGGTATCGCCTTCCCACTGGAGGATAGATAAAACTTCTTAAAATTCTTTTCTTTCCATGGCTTTTTACCACCTTTCCTTTTCTTCTCTGATGCATCCCTCCAGATCTGAATTCTCCCAGTTTATCCGCTTCAGTTCTGTCATGGTTTTTCTCAGACATCAGTATTTTCTTTTGTTTTTACCCTTTTTTCCTCCCCTATTGCTCATTCTTGCTTCTAGGTTGCAAAAGCTGATGTCTCTCCTTGGGCATCCCGTATCTCTCCTTAAACATGTGTGAACAGACAAATGATCTATCACCTCCTTACCAGAGTGTCTCATGTGCTCAGAACAGATTTCACTCAGGCAGTGCTTCTTGGCAGCCAAGGAAAAATCACCGCTGCTTTGGGGAAAATGTCTGATCTTTGCTCTGAATGAATAATGTTACTAAGTTGGTTTTAATTTTGTTTACCTTACCATTGCAGTATTATGTTTTCAAGAAAAGGAAGAACAAGATATGACCCCCAAAAGGGAGAGTGATTCAGCTCGGTGAAGCAGTGTACCATTAGTCTTAACTAAATTTGCCAGGTTTTCCTACTGTTGCTCTATCTGTGCTCAAAAAAAAAAAAAAAAAAAAAAGAAGAAGGTAAAAAAATGAAAAAGAAAAGAAGGCTTTAACTAACCCTAGACCTGATCAGATCAGATGAACAGGAGCAGGAGGTGGCTCTGTGCAGTCAAATGCATCTTTTTCCCACTATTAATGCAAGTCAAAGAATTTGCAGAAAAGAATTAGTGTAGCTCGTTATGCATTTCCAGAGTCAGCATTTTAGGTTATTTTTAGGTTTGTAGCAAGTTTACACTATTAATGCCCAAATACAAAACTATATAATGAACATAACTCCTAATTTGGAGCCATAGCCTAAATTCAAGCTAATTCCTGATACTGAGTAGAGTGTAGTGTCAGTCTCCAACAGTGACTCAGGTCATCTGTGGCCAAGATTCATCCAAGTCCAGAAAACTTCTCAGATCAGTCAACAGCTCCATTTCAGATCACTGATTTCCTACGTATGGATGCCCCTACAGATGCTGAGGAACCCTCACGTCTGGGGACATAAAGAGGGGCTGAGGGTAAGTTTAGGGAGGTAAGTTTAGGGGTTGAGGGTAAGTTTAGGGAGGAGAAGAAAACACTAAAGGGACAGCGGTGCGGCATTGGAACAGCTGCCCAGGGATTTTCAAGATTTGGCTGAACAGAGGCATGGTCAACCAACTGTGTGCTGGTGATAGCCCTGCTTCAGGTAGGAGGCTGAGTTACGTAACCACTGATGTCCCTTCCAAGCCAGCATTTCTGTGATCCTGCAGGACTGCCCCAATCCCCGTGAAGGCCCAGCCTGGCAGAGGTTCTCAGGTCATATCCCCTTCACTTTGATAGCCAGTTCAGCTCTGAAGACAGCTGCCAAGGTAGTGGTTTTCACCATCTAAGCAGATGCTTGGAGCTTTTACCTGGAGTTGGTGAGACATGCTGCTAGGCTCAGGGTGGTGAAAAGGAAGAGATGGGGAATCTTCCAACAATTTTGTTGAAATCATGGGGCTTACAAGTAAGAATAAGCCAAACTCATCAAGCCAGTTGAAATGAGGTCTGATCCAGAAGGTAAGGATCATGAGCTCTGATCCTGGAAACAGAGATGGTTATGCCTTTTGCTTCCTCAGATAGCCTGATAAAATGCAAAATACAGCATTGGGAACAGCACACCTCTGCTCAGACCTTCCTTGCCCTCCCGCAGCCCTTGCTCCAGGAGCAACAGAGCCCTACTTCCCGGGTAGGGTGATGACAGAGGAGTCTTGGCAAATCTTCCTGCAGCAATAGAAGATGTGGATGTGGGTGTCTGTTTTACATCTCTGCTGTAGCTCTGTTTCAGTTCCTAGAGCTGAGTTGGCTGGAAGAGGCCCTAAATATGTGCTGTGGAGAAGCTGATTTAATTTCTGGATGGTTCTCACCTAGTGGCTCTTTAACTTTCTTGCAAACATGAAATAAGGCACTGCAGACTTTCCTTCTCAAGTCAAATGAGATCACAATGTCTGGAAAAACTTCAACAGAAGACAAGGACCGGAATGGCAAAGCTGTGCGAGGATGGAGAAAGGGGCTTTCTGGGTTCTTCAGATGAGCCCTCCTGTCTTGGTGACCTCCTCTGCAGTTGAGCTTGATGGGACAGGGAGTCTACAGAGTGGAGCCTAATGCCATTCCAGCAGCTGGTTTCTGTTTGCATGAAGGGAGTTGCTTGAGTCTGTGCAGTAAGTAGGTGGTCCACCTCCAAGTTCCATATATGTGGTTTCCCCCCAGCAGAGAATGATGCTTTGAGAGGGGGAAAGAGGAATCCAAACAGAAAGCCTCACTTGAGTTTTTCTTCCCCTCCTCCAACCCCCTTTGGTAGTTCTCTACAGCAGGGGCAATTTACACAATATATGAGTAGGTCTCAAGGGTGCAACACAAAGGCCCTTTGTGCTGTACGCTGCGGAGTTAATCATCAGTCACAGTTGTCTACCACCAGTCTCCATAGCCAATTCCACACAGTGTGATTATTATACCTCATCAAAGTTAATTTACCAAGCTGTTTTAACGGCTGTACAGTAGAGTGAGTGTCCTCCCACCACTAGCATCTTTTTCAGCCACTCCCCTGTTGATGATGCTTCAGGCTGGGTGGTCCCAGCAACACCCTGCAGCATTTTTCAGTCTTGTCAGCAGCCTGGAGCAGGGTCCTTTCTTCTGAGCTCTTGGCTTCATTTCCCAGCCTGAGTTACAGGAGTCCTGTGGAAAATGATTTGGAGGACAAGAGGCAGCTCTGATAACAGGAAACGTCTGCGAAGGATTGGAACATTGGCGTGTAATCCCTGGACAAAACTGCCTCATTCAGAAAAACGGGTGCAAAAAAAGTATGCAGAACAAAGATCTTATTTCACTTCATGAAACGAACACATAATGTTTTCTCTGGAATGCCTCACTGACAAATGGGCCCAAATTTTCCAGGGACCGTGGCTTTTATTTAGGCTCAGACCAAGGCCATAAATGGCTGAAAAATATGTAACTTCACAGCTTATGTTAATTTGTCATTTCCATGCTAAGCCAGAGCCAGGCCATGGCCAGGTTTGCGTTTCCTGGGGAGTGGGATGGTGGCAAAGGCCTCCAACACCCCCACCCCAGAGCTTCTGGGCAGATTTTGCGTATGTCGCGTACGGCTCCGCGTGGGGACAGATTTACAAAGAGTAGTTCCATCCAGACCTGTCTGTGAAGCTTCTCCCACCCAGCTGGGATAGGTTCCCGCAGGAGACAAACCCAGCTCTTTTGTCTGGAGCAGATAACCTTATCCATTGTGATATGGAGAGAGACGCGGGCTTGTGAAAGATACTGGGGAGATTTTATTCAGCATTTTGGGCTCTACCAGAGCTATTGGTAAACAGGTGCACCTCTCGCTGTGGGAGCTCACGGACACAGACATTTAAATGGAGTTAAAGGTTCGGATCCAGTGAACAGACTGCATTTCTAAAGGTGGGAGAGTGGTCAAGTCAATGCACTTGTGAGCGTCGGTTTTCCATCTGGGCTTTGAGAAGATGTCGCACCTTCACCATTAATCTGTCCCCCTTCCTCAGCCTCCCAGTGCCGAGCAGGCCCCTCCAAATATCTGCTGTTCTGCTGGAACTTGCCTCTCTCCCTTTCCAAGCCCTGTTATGGTGCTTTCAACTTTTCCTTTTGCTCGTGGCTTGTTTTGCTCATCTCTTCCACTCTGTTGTTCTGCCAGAAAGGTGTCTCTCAACTCCTTTGCCTTGCCATCTAATGTAGTTCAGTGGTCTCTGCAACACTGCACTGGCCAAGAGCAGTGAGTATGATGTCCAAGCTCACCTGCCCTGCTCTTCCAGTTGCAATTCTCCTGGGACAACTCATCCAATTTGCCGTCACAGCTTCTTATTCACTTAGCCTCCTGTCACTAACATTTCCAATCCAAAAGCTTTCTCTCATGCAGGTTGAAAGCAATGACCTTTTTCTTTGGATTGGTTTTGTTTACAGCTATATATCCTTTTTTTTTTTTTACATGTAAAAGGTTTGGCATAAATCCTGACCCACTAGGGCAGCAATTAAAGGCAAACACGTCCAAATAAGGATGCCTAAGGTCAGACGCTTTCTCCATACTTACAACCTAACGCAACAGCCTGATTTGCAGGTGCTCAGCAACTGCACTTGCCTGCCTCCGGTGGAGCTGAGGGTGGTTAGCATCTCCTAGGGGATGGTAGCTCTGCTTGAAGACAGGCCTTGCACCTCTGTATGAAGGAAAACTAAAACTCCTTGGTTTCCACCGCCTAGCCCAGGGCTGGGAGGGGAATGTATGATTTCATAACATTGCTAAGCAATGACAAGAGCTAGTCTCTAGGGTGACATGTGTTTACTAACACATTGCACATTTTCTTGCTTAACAGCATGGTTTCTCATTTTATAGGAGTCCCTGAGCTAATGTTTGTGTCCTAGATCAGCTGTCCAAACTTACATTGCCAACTCCCAAGGTTTCTCACATAGACCACCAGAACAGACAGCCTGAATTTGTGTACTGAACATTGTGCCTGTCTGTAGTTAAATAAGACCGTGTGAACCTCTCCTCCTGGTCTCCCAGACCCCTGGTGATTCACAAAGCTGCTGTTCCACACCTAGTCCCCACTGACCCAGGCACAACTCATGCAACTCAAACATATTTTGGGCAGCAAAATTCCTGAACGGCTTCTAGCCAGGCTCTGCAAAGGGCCAGGACAAAGAGCTAAGTTTCTTTGAGCATGTTCTGTGCTAGCAGGTTGCCCGTTCTTGGAAGATGAGAAATTATTCAGAGTGTAGGTGGGAAAACCAGGAACTTCTGTCCTCTGAACCATACTCTTGACCTGTATAGTCAGTAAGAGTTTTTTGTATACATATATATATATAATGTATGGGTAAGCAGTAGGTAGGTACAGGACATGAGTTTGAGATGCACTCTGACAGTCCTGTAACAGTGTTGCGAGCCAGGATCTGCTGTGGCAGATGGGTAGGTGGTATGTTGAGGTGCACTCAGTTTTCATCATCACACCGTTGTGGATGGATTATCCAGGTTAGAAGACATCTCCAGACAGAGCTGCTCTGCAGAGGTTACCCTCAGAGGTCTCCGAGCTCCCATCTGTCATAGATGGATTGTATGGTGCTGAGGGACATAAAAGCCTCTACATGAAGTCCACTCTCCCCATCTCCCCAGGCTCATTAGGTTGTGTCCATGCCCTCCCTTCACAAAAAGGGGCTGGCTCCACATATCCACAGCATCTCCTGTGATGTTCATATTAATTCAGGTATAACCCAGCCCTGTTGCCTCAGCTATGGGAGATCTGATGGACCTTTCTGACTAGTTTCCTTAGTTTGAAGAAGCTGATTTCCCAGACCAGTCTTCTCTCACCAGCAGACATTTTTTTCAGCATGCTCTGAAGCATCCCCCTCCAGGGACTCTTCCACAGCACCTCCTCTGCCCAGTGCTGGAACAACTCTGCAGCTTTGCTTCCAAGCAGTGCTTGAGAGGGGTTCACATGCTTCAGGGAAGGGAGAAGGGCACAGCTGAGAGAGCGTGGGAAGGGGTCTAATCAACAGATCCCCTTAATATGCCCTCTGGCTCTTCTGGCTCTCAGATCCCACAGCCAAGACACAAGTGATGATCTTTGCTTGGTGAAAAGAGAGCACCTGCTTCTTTACAGCAGAATGTCAGGCATTTGCACACCACCAGGAAATGTTGCTGGATATTTCATTCAAATGTTAAGCTCGCCCCTGCGTGACAGCAGCGATTGAGAGGTGAGACAAGTGAGTGGCATGGGGAACACTTGTGTTTTGTTGCGATATAATTGATAAATTATAATGGCCTGTGCTTGAGCTCAAGACATCCTGGGTTGATTTCCTGCTACATTCATGAGCACAAACCCCCTACTGTTTCAGCTAATGGAGAAAGTGCTCTCAATTGTGTGAATCGGGATTTGCCGGTGGCAGACAACCACTCACTCCGCAGCAATAGTGTGTTGGGGATGGGGTGCCTGGCCTCATTGCATGGAGCATGGCAGAGCCCAGTACATCTTTTTAGCTCAGTGACACAGAAAGGCAAAGCAGATGAAATTTCATCCTTCCACAGAAGAGTCCTGGCTTTGACTCCATGCTCCTCCAGAAGCGACCTTTGCAACTTCTCAGTGAATGTGTCTGCAAAATGAGGGAGATAATGGGGGAGAAGGTGGAAAGCAGTGATGATTGTTCCCCCACTTGTGGAGAACAATGTCATATTTAACAGTATGTGCTGTGAAGTGCAGGTGTGGAATCAAGTCAGGACTCTGCCTTGAAGTGTATCTCCATGGCAGTATTTACCTGCATGCTGGTTTGTGATGTAGCATTACGCACTGGGAAATCCCATCTTATGGATCATATGAGCCCCTTCAGCTGCCTGTATGATGGACAACTCGCCTTACCTTTGGTGCCAGTTCCAAGGCTTATTTTGAGGGGCTTTCTGGGGTCAGACTCAAATCCAACAAGTTGTGGCAGTACCATGTAAGCTAGGACCCCACAAAATACCTGTGGGTACAAATGTCTTGCTAGCGACTGCCTCATTGGGATGGAGTAAGATTCTTGCTTGTCTAAGCAGATAAACCACATCTCCTCTGCACCAAGGGAGATGTGTCAGGCATTGCCTGTCACCCGATCTCTGTCACCAGCCAGCATCTACACAACGGTGGAGGCACACATCTGGCAGCTGGGATAGCTCTTATTCCATATGAGGGTGGAGGGCAGCCTTGTAGGTGCTGGTAGGGGCCACAGAACGGACTGGGACCCCTGTTTTCTTCATGCCAGCTATTTCTCCTGGTGTGTGAGCCATGTTCATTGTGGGTAAGGAATCACAGTAATCCTGACAGAACTGTATCCCCAGAGCACAGCTAAGGAATTGATTTGTCAGCTCTGAGCTGTTTGGCCATGGGCTAGTAGCATCCTAGGGGGCTCTTTCAGGAGGTAGTACCCATCTGCTTCTGGCTGGGTAGGATTTCACTTGTGAGAGTGCTTTTAGTTTGAAGGCTCTAGCAAACTTACAGGAAAAACAAGTTCCCTGGATAATTCAGGTTGGAAGGGACCTCAGGAAATCTTTAGTCTATCCTCCTGCTCCAAGCAGGGCCTCTTCTCCAGGCCAAACAAGCCCTGTGGGCACATGCAATAGCAGAGTCAAGAGCAGGAATGTTTCACTTACCTGTGCTGCATCATGGCCTGGCAGCAGCTGGAGCGAAACGACACAAGGAACTTGCTGAGACAGAAGCATGTTACAGGATATTCAGGATAGAGGGACTGTTTCCACACTGAGATTTGGAGACAGCTTTTCCTTTCTTGAACCATGAGTTGGATCAGAACACAGTTTGAGTCTACAAAAGGCACTGTGAACATCAAGTTACCTTTGACCAGGCTGTGGCAAATGCAAAGTGGATTTGGTTACACAGGCTGGGCATGGGTGCAGTTCTGTGCCCACTCCTGGTGGACATGGCTTACCTGGGTTATCACACCAGCGTGTTGAGGCTGGATGAAGTCTGTGAGGACATGATGCCTTGGGAACTTGCCTTAGGTTAGAAAACCTCACCTTGAACATGGGATGCCAAGGGTAAAGCTTAAGGGCCAGGTTAGCAAAGGAGAGAAAGAAAATTATAAGAGCAAGGAGATGAAGCAAAAAAGCAAAGCTAGAAAAATAGAAAAAAACCAGCTGTATTTTTAAAAGTGCAGGCTGGAAGGTGACCAAAATACAGGAAAGTAATATGGACATGAGAAATAACTGTGCTTCTCGGGGGAGTCGGGACACAGCATGCTCTGGGGTTGATGTGAAGTGAGCACTGCCACCTCAGAAAGACACCTGGAGAAGGTTGCTGCAGGTCTGAGTTCTCACCCAAAGTGTTGAGGTGTCCACGTGATCCAGGTGTGACAGCCCTGGGGACCCTCACGCCAACCTTGTGGTCACCCTAGCATTCATTCAGGTCTGACGCCTGCACCTTTGTGAGCGTAACCCCGCTCTAAGCTTCCCCCTCACTTTTTTGCAGTCCTGGATTGTTTCTGCTGGGAAAACCCAGGTGTCCCTTGGCCCTTCCTCAGGCACCAGTTCAGACCTGTAGTCTGGTCCATGAAGAGTCACTGCTCACATAGCTCAAGATGCCACCGATGCCTCCAGCCCCGCATGAGCTGAGCCTTCTCAGCTATAACCTTAATGCATTTGCTATTCAAAAAATAACGCCCTGCTTCCCAACTCCACCAAATAATGCTGCTGCAAATTCCTTACCCTTCAGGAGGGTAGATTGTTGACCCCTCACAAGGGTCACTTGCCAAACAACTTGGTTTTGTGAATTGTCACCTAAAATGCAGTGCAGGCTGGGGACTCGCTGACTTCAGCACGATGCTAGAAGCACAACCCCATCTGTTTGGGTTGATGCTTCGTATGGCGGGGGGAAAGGAGGAGACGCGAAGGATGTGGGTGGTGAATGAGAGTGAGGTAATGTGGAGAGGGTGACATCATGGTATAGCCACAAGGACTGGGTGAGGGCTTAAAAAGTAATTTATTGGCACATGTTTAGCCCCATTTCCCTAGGAAACGAGGCTTACGCAATCACTTTGGATGTGTATCTGTGCACACACGGTAATAAGGGAGAGGCTACAGCTTCAGAGTAACCCTCACGAGACACCAGAAAGTCCAGGAGAGTGGTGCTGACAGTGCCTCAAGAATGGAGAGAGCTTCAGATGGAGCCTGCACTTCATTAAACACGGGAGAATGTACTCACCCATGAAATGCACACTTGCGTGAGTCCAGGCTTTGTTTGCTCTGCTTCTCAGGCAACAGCTTGTTACTGAATTTTGGTTGCGTGGCCACTTGGGCATCTGTGTGTGTGTACCTGAAAATTTGTGATCCCATCTGTATAAGAAAATGTTTGTCCTAAAAGTACAGCGACTGGAAAGTGAGTGTCAGCAGAAATTAAATACCGACGTATGCAATAGCGTAACATCTTCCCCGTAGAGCAATGATTCCCAATTTCTTTGGCCCACCAGAGCATTGCAACCTTCAAAATTTCAGGCAAGCATCGTTCACCCTTATAATGAAGCTTTTAGCTGAGAGCGTTTTTATGATACTATTTTGGTTGTGTAGCCAGAAATGATGAATTACCATATCCATTATGACCACAGCTTGAAACCATAACTGCAAATGCCTTTGCTTTCCCCTTACTCTAATGCTTCTGATTCAAGGTCCCTGCTATGGGTCCATCATGAAAGAGCAAAGATTCCCAGCAGATTTGTTTCTTCTGAATTCAGTACAAACTGCTCCTTTGCAGTTTACAGGTTTTGATGGTGAAAGTTTGGAATAGAAGTGAACAGTTTGTCGGATACAGTGCATTTGGTTATAAAATGCATGCCAGAACCTACACTCATGGTGACCTACACAATCCAGAACAGCAGCTAATAATTCCGTGAGCTGAGTGCCCAGGGAGGGAACACGGGAGCCAGGAGAGTGCTGCTAGTGCTCTTTGTTCTCAAGAGTGGTATGCATCACTTTCACCTTTTGGAAATGGAGAGCCTCCTTAAGCAGAGCAGGGTGTCAAGAGGTCAGAAATGAATGAATCTCTTAAAACATATTTATCATTTTCCACTCATTTTTTACTTATTGTAGCACTCTCACTGGGGTGACTCAGGGTAAGCCTGAGCCTATGATGCTTCTGCAAACTAGAGGCCAGCTGAGTTCAGCCATAACTCTGCCTGTGCTGTGTCATGAGGCAAGGCAATTGATGACTCCAAAACAAAGAGGTACATTGTGAAAGGTGAGGGGTTTTTTTTAAAACAAAAAACAAACAAACAAAAAAGACAATGAAAACCACATCACTCAGCAGTGGAATAATCTGACATCTCTTCAGAATAGATTTACAGGCTAGTACTACTCACAGACAGAAGGAGAACTTGCTAGGGAGGATGCTTTACAAATGCAAAATTAGCAACAGCAGTCCTAAAACCAAAACAGAGTGAGGAAGCAGAGCCTGAAGAAGCATAGAAAAATGGCACAGCTGCCATGAACAGACCAGATGTGGACTAGTCTAGGAAAGATAACTCTGTTGCCCAGAGTTTTCACCTTCCAGCAGAATGCTGGAATAATCTTTGGTCTTGGTGAATGGTGAGGAGACACACGCCCGCACCTCCCATGGCACCTGCCTGCGTTGAGGGCACAGAATAAAGCAGGGCAAGAAACTAGACAGCTTATGGGCATGCTTGGTTGAAATGGCATTTCAAAGCCACCAGTGTCATTTTTGCTTACAACCAACTTCAAAACTCGAGGAAAAGCCCTTGACAACTGGTGTCATTGTGTTGCTTGCTGTAACAGAGATTTCTGTATGTGCCCAGGGTAATCGGTCTCTTTACGTTGTCAGATCCTGCCTTCTAGCTACCGGATGCTTCTGAAATTCCGAGATGAGAAGGTTAAACAAGAAAGTCACAGGTATTTAGATACAAATGAATACCACCGGGCATTTCAGGTGGGATTTGGGCCCCCTGTGCCTCACACGACACCCCAGCTGCCTGTTCCATTCCATCGATGCCGTTTGGATCCTAACACATACAGGCTTGAACCTTTATTTATAAACCTTCCTGCATCCTGACACGAATGGCACCTGTAGCCATCGCCAGGACTTCAGCGCGGCCCCGGGGCTGGAGAATGGTGGCCCTGGGTTTTTACGGCACGCTGCCTGCAGAGAAGCCACCGCGTGCCTCAGTTTCCCCTTTTTCGGTGACAATGTGAGGGGTGGCTGCGACCTCCTCCTCGGGCATTCGCTGGGCCAGGGGACTCCAGCCCCCCGGCCACTGGCCGACAGAGTCCCCTGGACGCCCCTCGGCCTCCATCGGCCTTCAGATGCCGCCGACGTCCCCCACGGGGCGCCGAGGGGCCGGGCGGCTGCAGGGCCGGGGGCACCGCCGAGGGGCGGCGGGGTCCGGAAAGCGGCCGCCCCCTCACGGCGGGCCGGGGAGGAGCCGGCCCCGGGGCGGGGGTAGGCGGCGGGGGTCGGGCCGGGGGTGGAGCCGCGGGCTGGCGGGTCGGGGTGAGGGGGAACCCTCCCCTTCCCTTCCCGAACGAGCCGGAGACGAGGAAGGCGCCTCTGCAACTCCTCCTGCCCCGCCGCTGCCGCCCGCTGCCCGCCGCCCGCAGCATGGTGAGTGGGGCCGCCGGGCGGGAAGTTTGGCGGCGGCGACCCCGACCCCGACCCCGGTCCGCCCGGCCCGGCCCGGCCCGCGCTCACCCTCACCGCGCCCCCCGCTCCCTCTCTTGCAGATCTGGAAAACTCTGCCGCTGCTCTGCGCCCTGCTGGCCGTCGCCCGCCTGCGAGCCGAGGTAGGCGGGGGGCCGCGGCGGCGGGGCTGAGGGGTCGGGGCGGGCCAGGGTAGGGGTGGGAAGCGGATGGGGGTGGTGGGGGGTCCCTTTCTGGCGTTT
>WUAM01000292.1:2028466-2072832 GCA_024336885.1 Actenoides hombroni
TGTGGAGGAAACGGGGCCGGAGCGTGGGTCCAACCGAGGGGTTGTTTCACGTGTTGTGCCCGTGCGTGCACACAGAGCCCCCTTACGCAGCCCGGTTACGGAGTAACTTGCTGGTAACTCCTGCAACCCTGACCTGGGATGAAGGGGGTGGAAGAGAACGCGGGAAAATTTCCAATCCATGTGGATTATCTGGGGGGGTTTGGATCCTGCTGAGTGAGTCGTGGATCTCGCTGTGGGGTATGAATAGCCTGAAACCACACAGTGTCAGTGCAGTGCCTGGGCCACTCCTAACTTGGTACACGTGGAGCCCAAAAGAGGCAGGAGGACAGCTGGACATTAATACGTCCTCACAAATCACTGCCAGGCTCTCCTGCAGTACAGCAGCACACATCCAGATGCTGGGGTGAGTTAGGCCATCCTGGCTGCAGATGCAAGGTCAACAGTAAACCAGCATTAAACAAGAGATGACTGTTGGGTTGGTTGTTTTGGGTTTTTTTCAGGTTTATATTTATTTGCTGTGGGGTTTTGGCAGGGTGGAAGGACTCAAGGAGACTATTAGCATATGTGGCTCAAACAACTCCAGAGTCTGTAGGCATCGAGAAAATGCAAACAGACTCTCCTTTCCAGACCTATTTGTTCTCACCCTTAGCATCATGCTGTGATTTGTATATAGGCTTTGGGCAAGGCACCTAATTCCTCTAAGCTGTGGTGTTCACATTTGCAAAATAAGGGTAATGGTGGTGCTGTGCCTCTCAGAAGGGTTTATGAAGCTGAAGGCCTTCCTGTTAAGGAAAGTTAAAAAGCTCTTGTGTAGAAGGTGCAGCAGGCACTGCAGAGGGTCATTTTCCTTAATAGCAGTAACAGTAGTGGGGAAAATGCAGGTAAATCTGGACCAGCCTTGCTGTGTGATACAGCAGTTTCTTGCCATGCAGAAAAGATGTGCAAAAGTGCTTGTAAGGGGCTGCATTTAAGATGTGAGCTGATGGCCCACAGATGGGAAGGTAGAAATGGATGAATGTTTTTATGGGGCCAGAGAGAGAGAGAGAGGAAGGGCATAAGGTGGGAGAGCTGGAGCGTCACGCAGCGGGGACTGTGTTTCTGGAGTGTGTTTGCTCTGGGAGGAGAGCAGCAAGCATCTCTCCAGCCATTGGTAGCTCAGAGGAGACCAGCTGGAGATGTGCTGTCAGGGGAGCACTGGACGTTGTGGCAAAGCAGATCTCCCCAGGAGCCGTGGAGAGCCTTACACAGGGCACAGTCTCTTGCTTTCCCTGACAGGTCTGCCAAAGGTTGATAAGGGAGAGAAGATGGGTTAGCGATTTCCATTGGTTGTCATAGTAACTAATGGAAATTACATTTTTTTTGTGGTCTGTCTGTCATTAGATGAGGGTGTTTGTTAAAATAACTAGGAAGCATTCTCTCTCCTTTTTGGCTTGTTTTTTTTTTAAACATTTTAACTGCTGACTTTTAGTCTTAAAAATACGTTGTTGATAAGAGTTTTTCTCTACAGAGTTACACAGGCTTTGGTATGTGTTAGGGTTGAGTGTCTGGAGTGAGCAGCTGCTGGGTCGTTCTGTGTGCTGAGCCACTGCCCAGCCCGAGACCTTCTGCAAGGTGCCCGTGTGAATGTTTTCTCACTAAGAATCCTAAAAGTAGCTGCCCAAGATCACAGGTAGCCTGATTCCCATGTAAATTGTAAGCAGATGATTAACTCCTCTGAAAAAGTTCAAGATAGATGAAATGGGGGTGATAATGCCAGTTTATCAGCCAGGGAGTTGTTGGGCTTACTGGCATAGTGACAGTAAAGAGCCTGGAGAATTTCAGATTAGAGTTGTGGGTGAAATTTAAGGTATTATTTCATTGTACCATTTCATGTAAACATCACTAAAAATATGGCTGTCTTACAAACTTCACTGTCACTAAAATGGGGGCTTTCCCCATGTAGATGGTGAGGCCAGAAGGAGCTATTGAGCTTTACTGCTTCTACCCTTTTACATAATACAGCCCATATATCCAGTTCATAGAATCATAGAAGTTCTTTGATTAATTCCATTTGCTCTGAACTCTAAAGGTGTCTTGAAGAACATATAGTCTTCATTAAGTAATTACCACAAATGGAAAATACCACTGTGTTTGGTATGTTGCTGGAGTGGTTAATTACCCACATGCTGTTACACCTCATTTCTGGCTTGCGTTTGTCTAGTTTTGATCTCCAGATGCTGGATCTTGAGTTTAATCTGCTAAACAGAAGAGGCCTTTAGTACCATGTGTCTGTTCCCCTCCTTGTAACTGTGGTGTACAACACGGACCGCTCACAGTCTTGTCTTTGGCAAACTAAACAGGCTGAGCTCTTCAAGCTGTCCCGTGGTAATCTGTGCCTCTGAATCCTTTGGCTCAGTGCTGGGGCTCCACACGTAGCACCCCCTTACCCAGACCGTTAGCGCTCCCTTGCCCCGTGATGACAGGGCATCTCCACGCACACTTACTGGGAATTCGTGCAACCTTGGGTAATATACGTTGTAAAAAAAAAAGAAAGACAAAACCAGTATGAGCCCTAATTTAGTATTAGGGAGCTATATACATTAACCCACACGCCATCAGGAAGCATAGCTGATGGAGTGTTTGTAACAGGAGTCTTCCCACGGTTATGCAAAAGTGCTGCTGCCATTACCAACTAAAGCCTTGGGTTTGAGTCTCCTGTAATACATGCTGAAGTTAAAGCTCAATATTTAGAGGCTTCTTGACCCCACAGGTTAGATTTGACAGGAGTGGAGGCTGGGGAGTGTGCATGCTCAGCACAGCTCATGCCCTGTAGTAGGCAGCAGGCCATATTGCAGCACTGTGGCCAGCTGGAGCCTGTCCCCTGGCAGGCAGCTTCAGTTGAGCCCTGCTAGAGCTCATACACTCCCTGACCAGTGCCCTGAGCACTGTGTCTGTGCCATTGCAGGGCCTTTTTTAGCGGACCAGTCAGCTGCCAGACTGGTGGGCCAGTTTGAGTGCGCAGGCTCCCATGGTGGGGAGGGCAGCTAACATAGCCTGCCAATGCCTTCGGCACGGTAGCAAGGAAATGTGTGGTCTCGCCTGTGCCAACACTTCAAGTATCTCAACTGAGCAGTGATGGTTTGCAGAACTGGGGCCTGAGAACTGTTAAAGGCTGCACCGCTGACACCAGTGAGCACATCTCTGTGCTCTGTGAGGTCCCATGTGCACACCAGCACACTCTGCTGTTGCTCTGACTTGCATTCCTTTTCTCACGGCAGGGACCGGTGGATGCACTAGGCTTTGACAGGAGGGAGAGCTCTCCCTGATGTTGGAGGCTGGGTCTGTCTCTCGGTGTGACTTGGTTTGGTTTACACACAGGTATCTGTCCTGGGACTGAGGGGAGCACGAAAGCATGCAGGCTGCTCCCCCTCTAGACAACTCAAGTCATCAACCACGAGTCTGACCCACTTTGGATACAGTTAGAGAGGTGCAGGCAGAGCTGGATTTCTTGCTGTTCACTCCACCCTTGTCAAAATGATCCATTTCTAACCAAATAACAATGCAGGAATTTTTTCCAAGAGCAGATCTTGCTTGCTTGCTGTCCCAGGGGCACGGACTCTCAGTTCTGAGATGTCTTTGTACAGAGTTTGTCACAGAATGGGCTGGGCCTTGACTTGGACCTTGGGAAGCTTCTGTAATAAAAATGCATAACAAAAATTCAGAGGTTATTAAAATACCCCTTTTTCTTTGTTTCTCTTTACATTTCCAACTTTAAATATGGATATCTGGGATTTTTTTCTTCCTCTCGGAGAAAGTAGAATGCTCTCTGCATTTGTTTTCAGGTCCTTTCCAGTTCCCACCTTGGGAAGACTGAGTGGGCTAGGCTGAAGGTCTGTGCTTTCATAGCTGTAAGGCATCTTCCTGCAAGGCAGCCTTAACTGGGTAGCAAAGGCATTCGAATAAAGAAAGCTCATGCACTTTTTTTGTGAGCAAGGTAGCTGCATGTCCTTTGGGTTTTTTGGTCCATGATGATTGTTGAGAGGAGGTGGTTCCCTCTCCTGAGGCGATGTTTTCACTCTTTGTTCTGCCATGAGCTCAAAACCCATTTTTAATAAAAGTCTGGCAAGAGACAACAAAGCACTGTGTTCCTTGGGGCTGTGATTTTTAAACTTGTAGCCAAACTCCCTTGCAACGTGTCTAAAGGAGCAGTTTCAGAGCGGCTTTGAGCTGCTCTGCCCATGAGCTGCTGTGGAGAAAGTTTGGTGAGTGCCTCCTATTCTGCTTTCTCTTTGGGCTCCCTCTTCCTCCTCTGCCCCTATGCAGCTGAAATCTGAACTTTGCCCTGAAAAAAAACACTGCTTGATGGGGTGGAAAGGGAATGTATCTTTTTTTTTATCTTTGCACGGGTGTGTGAGAGAAAGTGGAGTACGAGGAGGGGAAAGGAGGTGGCCTCCCTCT
Source organism: Actenoides hombroni (assembly GCA_024336885.1). Lineage (NCBI taxonomy): Eukaryota > Metazoa > Chordata > Aves > Coraciiformes > Alcedinidae > Actenoides > Actenoides hombroni. Next base: position 2,032,904 of record WUAM01000292.1, read on the forward strand.
CTGCCCCATCCCACCTCCTGCCACTCCACAGCCCCTGCGAGAGAGGTCCTTCTCCACTGCTCCTTTGCTGGCTACTAAATTTTTTGGATGCATGAGTTTAATGCTTTCTCAGAGAAGCTGTGGTCCTTAACATGGCCCCCCGTGATTTCTCTTACGAAATCTGTGGGAGCCACTGTCAGTCACCAGGGTGGAGGAGCATAGCCAGGAAGGCTTCTCCTCTGGTGCCTATCCTGCTAAGATGGGAAGCGTGGTGGACTCGGGGGAGTGGGTTTGGGAAGGTTTTGGCAGCTTTGGCAACTCTGAGGACAAGGCCTGGCCGGTGTGTGCTGGTGTTCAATGGGCAAGGCGAGGAGTACGGCCGGCACGTCCTGGAGCCATGCCACAGCTTGTGCTGGACACGGCCCAGGGATTGCTCGCCCTTCCTTGCCGTGCTTCCCTGTGGGCAGCAGAGCAGAGGCTGCCAGAGGCCTTGGCGGGCCTGGCGAAGCCTCCCCTTCGAGGCCTCCCCTTCGAGGTCTCCAGCAGCAGATAGCAGTGGGGGGGGCAATTTCCACCTCCCTGAGGGGCCTGTCCGCCCATGGGGTGCTTCCCCTGTCAGCATGGAGGAGCTGTCAAGTGCTCGTTTATTGCAGAGACAAGCTCCAGAGAGCACTAGGTGAATGTCCTCCAGGACACAGGGCACCATGACTCAAAGATGGATGCTTCTGCATCCAGCAGCTTCATTCTGCGTGAGGGGGGTTTTTGTGTCCTTGGTCGTACTGGTGCAGTGTGTGGGCAGGGTAGTGTCGTGGACTGATTGCAGTTGTTGGCAGAGGGGTGGGGATGTGCTTACCTGGCAGGACTTGTAAGATGCAGTTTTGCTTCCCACAGACTTCCTGTGCTGTACGGGAAAAGCCACTGGAACTCAGGGCATGGAAGACATAATATATTGAAGGCTTATGGGGAACAAGGGAGTTCATCTCTTAAATCATGATATAGGACTGGGCCCTAGCACTGCAAGGCGGATGCTTCGTAGGGGCGTTCTACCAGGGGTCCTATGTCAGTGCATGAGATTTCTAAAGGAGAGCTTTCCACCTTGTGACTGGGTTTAGGTGATAATTCAGTGCAGTTCATGCCTGCCCTCAGGAAGCAGCTATCTGACACAGCACCTGAGGAGTGTGTGTACAGTTATCTCTATTTTCAGACCTAGGGCTGTTTGTTTTGCCATCAGGTAAGTACCAGAAGTCCCAAATTGGTTCCTTTCAGCCTCTGTCCATCCAGCAGCATTTTGTGCTCCTGCGTGGTTGTTGAAAGCATTAGGATGTCTCAGGGAGGAGTGCCCATATGTGCATCATTATTTTTGATAGGATTTAGCTGTTAAAAGCCAGGCACACTGTGTACTGCTGGCTGCTGTCCCGGTATTAGTGCAGTCTGATCTCTCTGCAGTTGCATGGTTTCCGACGGGGGAGGAGGGAAGGTACAATGACTTGGCTCGGGAGAAAGTGCAAGACTCAGGTAAGATGAAGGACCACAGTGAAGTCCATGCGTGGACAAGATTTAATGGGATATCGATGTGACTGAAGGAACAGGAAACAGGTGCTGACACCTGGGTGTTTTGGAGGATATGAGGCTCATGAAGGTCAGTTGTGTTTTGCTATAACAAAGGACTCGGAGGATTAAACTTGGGCAGCTGAAATGCTTCGTGACCACGAACGTCTGCTCGCCCCTTTGGCTGAAACGGCCGTCACCCAGCAGGGATGACTGGACAGGTCGCGAAGGTGTGTCCTGTACTGCTTGTGGCACAGGGGTGCACTGACAGCTGAACTGGGGGCAGCTTTGCTGTGGTAGATGAAGCAATAAGCTGCAACACATCAGGAACTGCCTAACAACCAGCCCTAGAGGGGAGAAGGAACCAGCCACAAGCAGTGTCCCTTGTAGGCACTTGGTTTTTCATCTGCATCCTGGACTTGATGTTGCTGACTGCAACATATTAAAGGCTTCTTGTATAAGAGATTGCTGCTGGGACTAGGCTGTGTTGATGTACACGTTTCACAGACTTGAGGGTACCAAGTGCAAGAGAAAGTATTACTTGAGTGGATAAGGGTTTGTGGCTCACACAGTGAGAATTGGTGTCAAGGCCGCATGAATGACAAGCTCTTACAGATCAGCACAGACACGTTCTCTGTCAGATGCTTGGTCCCTCTTTGGCCAGGGCTGCATTCTTCTGCGTTAGCATACTGAAATGACTCAGTCCTTACAAGTGCTACAGCCCTTACAGTGCAAGGAGGGACACCCAGCCAGCAGCTGGATTTGCATGGGCTCCGATAACGATATCAGATGTTGAGATTCCAGTACATCTTTCATTCCAGGCTAAGATTATTGACCTTATCTTGCTTTTGCCATAGGCTAAAGGAGCACATGCATGCCATTCCTTCAGCTTGGTGAGAGGACTTTCTAGAGCCGGTGTCTTATGTGGGCACTTGAGCATCTGACCCGAAGTGTCTACACCCTCACAGGGTCGGGGGCATTTGGCAGGGGAGGACAGGGACAAGCTTTGCAAGTTTTATTGTTGAAAGGCTGTTAGACCTGCAACAAAGAGCTTCTTTGGGTAGTGGGGGTTTTGTTTTTGTTTTATTTTATTTCCAACTGAGGTAACCCAAATGACTGGGGAGCTGGAAAGCAAGGTTTGTTTATCAAGGAAAACAAACCAAGAGGCTTTGCTCAAAACTGAAGTTCAACATTGTGTTACTGAAGGTTTCATTGCATGATACTGGACTTGTGATAATGGCAGAACCTCAGTGTAGCCTGCAGCACCCTACCTCTGTTTATTATAGCTCAATACCTTGTTACAGTATCACATGCTACCTCTAAAATCGTGTGGGGTGAAACAGATCGTGTTGTATTTATTTCCTACAGCCTGCATCTAGTGTAGTTTTGTTCAGCGTGGCAAATGGGACATTCAGTAGGTAAGGATAATGCCTACACATACACAATGGTATGTCCTTAAGCAATTTGTTTTCAGTATTGAAAAGGCTATCACTGACTTTCCTGGTGTGCTTGAGTCAAAGCCAGCTCGAGGAACACATTTTAAATGCTTTGGGTGTGTGAATTTCCTGGGTTTTCTTAAATCTTTGTTGAAAAAGAAAGCCTATTGTCCCTGCTGAGTTTCCTATCGTAATTTTTTTCGACACATGCCATTTTACGCTGCAATCTCTCTGCTGCATAGGAGTAAGGGGGTCTGGTTACATTAGGAATTGTAAAAATAGACTGCTTATACATTCAGGCGTTGTCATTCCTGGACCTAAGCCCTGGAGAGGGGAGGGTTGTGTCAGAAGTGCAGGCCTTAGGGTCCATGGAGCTCTTGGCTTCATTATATCTGGTTCTAGCTGGAGGTGATGGTGGATGCTCCTATTCTTTCAGTGGGCTCTGGGCAGTCAGGGGCATAAGCAGTGGTGGTAACTCCTGCAGACTTGGCTTTATCTTCTGCCCTTGGAGCTCCCTTCCCCTGGAGTGAGCAGTTGGTAGCCATACCGGCCTTTCCAACAGCAAAGGATGGAGAAGAGAAGTGCTGCAGCAGTTTCTGTAGAATAAACATCATCAGTTCTTTCGCCACTTTTTTTTGCCCATTTTCTTTCAAGTTGTTTCTAAGCCTTTTGCAGTGAGGGAGACATTTTGTTCTGTTCTTGTCTGCTCTTCCTCTCCTTGGATATGCAGCCGTGCATCTGCGATCTAACTGAAAACCAGTGATCGTCAGCAGTTCAGTTTAATACACCGGGCTGCAAATTATAGTGGCTGAGGCACAAGCATGTATTTCTTTCTGCTGACTTTATTAGAGGAGCAATAAATCCTGGCTGGCCGACAAGGTGGACAGCCAAGGCTGGCAGACAGCTGCACAAGCTAATGTCTTAAACTGCTGTGGCTGGATTTGCCAGAGACTGCCTTCTGAAACCTTTGGTCTGCCTCAGTTTTATGTCTATCAGAGTTCTTTGGGTTTTGTGGGGTTTTCTGTTGTTTTGGTTTGGGGTTTTTTGTTGGTTTTTTTGGTTGGTCGGGTTTTGTTTGTTTTGTTTTGTTGGGGGTTTTTTTCCCCCTCTGAAAGTAATGGCAAAAATTAACTTGTCTTCACTAGGTTCTGCAGGAGAACCATCTCCTCGCACCTCCTCATGCAGCTCTGGCTGGAAAGCAGCCTCCTAACTTTGTGCATGGACTTTGCTAATGGTGCAGCAGAAGCTGGGGCTGTCCTGTGCTTATCTGAAACTGCAATAGTGTGACTTTTTCTTCAGTTACTTGCCACGTGCATTAGATGGGAAATTTTCTCTGTCGAATACCTAAATTGTTTATACTGCATTAAACGAGGGAAATTTGCCAAATATTTTAGGCTAGTTCAACTTAAAATATGTCCAAAACACAGTGTGTGTCCCCATATTTGATTTGATTTTGACGTGAAGCATGTAAAACACCAAGTTTCAGCCTGCCACAGATGTCTCTGTGGCGTCTACACAGGTCTAAAAAGAAGGGGGTTTGTAGAGAACCATGAACTCGGCCATTTCTGTGCCTTTGCTAGCAAAGGGAGAGTATGGCCACTGCCCCAGCTTTGCAGAGCCCAGCACCCTGGATCAGAGAGGGTATTCTCAGGCAGTGTTAGGCTGGTGCTGTGGGCTGGGTGTCTGGTGAAGCCAAAGGCTTTTGTTTCCCTTCCATATCACTCCGCCTTTCCAGCATCTGGGGATGTCAGGCTGTATGTGGGAACATCCTGCCCTGGCAGAAGAACCAAAGCGGATCAGATGATTTTCTCTTTGAGGGAGGAGGTCAGAGGGATGCGTGCAGGGGTGGATGCCAAAGGTAAACAGGAGAACATCAGTCTTTGGTAGCATGGTTCCCAGGAGAGTGGGAAACCAAGCTCGGGTGATCAGCGAGGTCACCCCCAATTCGAGGAGGAGCAGCAGGTGGGAATGCCAGCGGTGGAGAGCGTTGCTGGGGTTGTGTTTCCAAGTTGCATCACAGATACTCCCTCTGATTAGGGAGGCCTAGCAAAAATTCCTGATGTCTGGCTTCTTGCTGTTACATGGGAAAACAGACGCACAGAAAAACTGTAATCGTTAAATGAGCAAGCAGAAAAAAAAAACATCCATGGAAATAACCTGTCCCTAAGCCAGCTGAGCTGGCTTTGGTAATGGGAGATTTGTTGTCTGTGCAGAGATCTTGGCTTCCACTGCTGCTATAAACTTTCAGGTTTCTGGGATGTTTCCCAAGGTCTGGCACAATCACCTTCACTGCTCAGGGAGGAATAGCTTCTGCGTGAGCTGCTGCCTTGTCATTTGTCTTGCTCCACCACCTTTGTTTTGCCTTGGATGGCCCCCACCCTGTGTTCCTGAGCTCCAGGGTGTAAATCCTTTTGAGATGCAGCTCCAGCTGCCATGGAAAACTCATTTCTGTTGAGAGATATGTGCTGCCTGGGTGGCTGCTTGCTCCCTATGTGATCAGGGCAAATGGCACTTGGAGGCAGTGCCTTGTGTTGGCAGGACCCAGCTGCCCAGAAGGACCCTAGCTCTTGAAGGAGTTGAGTATGGTAGCGGGATGCTATTCTGCTGTGGGGGAGGAAGAGACCTGGGACCAGTCGTGCTGAGCTCTGGCTGCAGTTGGTTTGGCATTCCTCAGTGTTTGCCTCTGTGGTACGGAGCATTTGTAATTATATTTTGCTGTCTGCCGCATCATTTATTTCAGGCCATTAGAGCATTTGCTGGTTAATTACTTAAGTTGCCATCGGACCTCTGTAAGATAGGCTGTTAGTACATCTCTTGCTGCAAACAAAAATGCAAGTGAAACCATCGCCTCAGGTGCTCTTCATGCTCTGTCTAGAGAGGTGGCAGCAACTGTTGACTCCATACTGCTAAGAGCTCAGGGCTGTGCTTCTCTTCTGAGAAAATACAAAGGAAATAAAAGCAGTAGAAGGTCAGAGTTGGGGTGTGAGCTGCCTGTGTGCTTGGCTCCTGGATCTACAGCACTGGCTTACTGAGTGACTGACATGGGTAGCAGTTTCATCAGTGGAGCAGAAGTAGCTCTGCCACCTTCATGGGTTATAGCACCTGCACATTTAAACTGGTGCTAGTACTCATGCAGTCTCTGAGCCGGCTCCCACCCTGCAGCTGGCTTGAGGAGGGAACATGAAATGCACACTGGGACCTGCTGCAACAGGATCCAGGGCTCTAGCTCCAGGGGATGGTCATGTCCTATCTGCCCAGTCCTCTTCTCTCTAGTCTTGGACATGTCCTGAGACTGCCTTTTCTATACAAAACATCTGCTGATTCAGCTCTCCACCCTTGTACTTTTTGTCTTAAATTACTGTTTTCTTCTGGCATCAACCCTGCTGGCTGTAATGACTGATGACCTGCAAGGGAGATGTAGTCCCTTGCTCTTCATTTTGTTGCTCCACACTGTACCCCAAGCAACAGCTGTCTGTGCAATCCCACAGTCCTGGAAGAGAGCGTTTTGGGTCATCGTGTTTCAGCTAGTGCTTGGACAACACAACCAGGATCCGTGAGGGGAAGGATTGTTCTTTCCAGGGGCTGAAGTTTCAGAAGTAATCAGATGCTAGAAAGGTCACTGATGGTGCGTAAACTGGTGATTTCTACAAACAGACACTCACAGGCACATGCTACAGTCTTTGAGAGGTATGGATAGCTCCCTCCAAGCCAGAGGCACCAGGGTGACTCTTCCACCAAATTCAGGCTCTTGTAGAGGCACTGAGGACTGTTCTGCCTTCTGAGCACAACTACTTTAACAATTCCTCGAACACAGACAAAACAACTTTCTTGATCTTCTTGTCAGAAACCACTGACCTTTTTCTGTTGACACTTTAAAAAGGAAAAGTCAGCCTGAGGCAGACACCTGGTGTGGAAAACTTCAACCTGAGCACTTCAGAGCTGGCAAAGTTCTCGACAACAGAAAACACGGTGTCATAAGGGGAGGCATCAGGCAGCTTTTAAGCATTGGGGTGCTACATCTTCCACCAATAATGGGAGGTGACACCTTGACTTCTGTGAATCAACCAGCTCGACTGCTCTCCATTCCTCCAGGGACCTTCAGAGGAGGTCAGGCCGTGAAGTACAAGCCCATGTGAAGCTGGAGATGAATCAGAGCTGCTGTTTCAGATACACAGCTTGGCGTGCCTTGGATTTGTCTTGGCCATCAGTAGATTTCCCATCGTGGCATTTGCCTCCTTGCAGGTTGTGGCTGAGATTCTGCCATGGCTTTGGCAATGTCTGCATTAATAAATCAAAGACGCACAGGGTTGTTTGACTGTGACGCCAAGCGAGACCGAATGGCCCACGTCTATCTTGTTAGACTGTCTTACCTCCTAATTAGGCTGGCTACTTGTGAGTTACTTGTTGGTTGCCAGTAGTCTGTACTAACCCCTAAACCACGTCTGAGAACTTGCAGACCACACCAGTGGCCCTGCTCCAGCTTCAGCAGCAGAGATGTTTGATCTCGGGTACCTGGGATTTTCCTACTAGTACCTGCCCCTCTTGAATTAACTAAGGTAAGTGCAGGCTCTGAGCTTTGGTGCTCTGTGCCCATCCCAGAACCACCCAGTTCCCTTGATATTTCCTACCCCCCAACTTTTTGCACGTTGTTCAGGAGGGAGTTGCTTTCAGTCAGCCGTTCATGACTTCTCCTGCTCCCTCGGGGTATTTCTGGCAGTGGCTGAACTTCAGGCAGTTTAGCTGGGATTAGCCTAGACATGGAGGATTACTGAAACATCTGTGCTACCCGCTATGAATTCTCTCCATTTAGTGCTCTAAACTCTTTCTCCTTACTCTTGGATTAACGGTCTTCGCTGTTGCTAATGAGTTTGTTAGAAACACCAACATAAAGATGAACTCACACTGATGTATTGACACAGTTGGATGCACACAACGGAAGAGCCTTCGAGCAGTTACAGTTTCTCATTGCGGGTGACGCTACCGCAAGTAGCGTAGGGTGTAAAGCTTGTGTAACTCAGTTGTCTGGTGTGCAAGCTGTGCCCCTGCTACAAAATCTCCTCTGTGTCTCTGGGCAGTGGAGATCTAGGCAGTAAAACGCATCTCTCGTGAAAGCTGCTCTTGTCCTCCTGTTTCTCCATCTAAAATTCCTTCACCAGTGGCTTCAAGGACAATGCTGCATTGCTCAGATGTTTAATACTGTAGAATTTGTCTCGGGAAATAATAGAATTGTATTTTTTTCATAACAAAGCCATTATACTGTCAAAAGCTTAACTTTCTGCTGCATTAGCTGACAGCCGACAGAGATTGCTGGGAAAAGAAAGTGCTTAGCTTAACCTAAATTTTTCACTAGCAAAAAAAAAAAAAAATGGAATGAAAACAACATGAATTTATAATGAAATGGATTTATTTCTGTGCTTCCCTATTGTGCTGTTGTTTGCTTTCTTTGAGGGCATTTAGAACTGATTAGCAGCCCTGGAGACAGAATTCCATTATTTACCCAAAGAGCAGCCAAGAGTGGAAAGACAACAATGCTGCCTCCCTTCCTCCCTTTCTCTCTACTCCATCCTCTGCATCTCTCCTGCGTGCCTAAAATGAGCCTCAAGTTTGTCCTGAAGGGATCATTCTTCATCAGGGGAGAGGACAACTGAGTCTGTGTGGTCTGCTGCCTTCTGTTGGAGATGGCAGCAGAGGCAGGGGGTTTGCTGGAGGCCTCCAGCTCCTCAGGGTCAGGTTGCCATGCTGGGGAGGAGAGCAGGACAGCCTTCTGGGAAGCGGGGTCATGAGGGCTGTTTGAGGAGCAAGGAGGAGGATGAACATGTGGTCCTGCTGAAGAGATTTTGCAAAAGGCTGCATAGAAAGAATTGTTTCTTTCCGTGGAGTTAAAGCTAGAGGAACAAAGTGGGAGAGTCAGATGTGAGCTGTAGGATCATCCCTACCCTCCTCCTCTTCCTCCCTCTTGCAGGAATCATTCCTGAGCCCCCCACGTGTTCCATCTGTATGAGCACCTGGATAAGTGAAGAGATCCCAAGTCCCTGCAGCATTGTTGCCTACAACACGGTGGCTTTAATTGCAGGATACGTAGCCCTGCTTTATGGGAGAGGCTTTACAGCATGGGGAAGAGGCTGCCTTTTGTCTTTCAGCTGCCCACTGAGATACCAGCCTGGCTAATAGCTCCAACACAGTAGGGGATTTAGTTCTGGAGGGGGCTGCTCCTTCTCTCAGATGCAACTAAAGCTGTTAGGAGCTGTTGTTCCATTCGTTCCCAGGCTAATGCAATCTAGAGCAAATCCCTTCTGCTTTCTTTCTCCATCCCTAATCTTGTGTGTCACATCTTGTACAGAGGATTTGTTTTTCCCTGGAAGGAACAGGTATTTGGTGGTCATGACTCACTGTCCTGATTATAATCTCACCTAAGCTAGCAAAAATACTGAATTCAGTTTTAAAACTTTTCTTTCCTCTCTTCTGGCCATAAAATGGTGTTACACTGCCTGTTGTCACCCCTGATTTGGCCTTCCCCTGCAATGGAAGATTTGGGTATCCTGTGCTTATTTAAGTGTGTCATTGATAACAATCAAAACACAGGTTACTTTCGTGAAAGAGTATTATTTATTAAGACAGACATCTGTTATTGCTGTCTGTTTCCCTCCCTTATGCTGGGCAAGATGTGGGAATGAAATGTTGGGGAGGGAAAGAGGACGTTTTAAGTTCTAGAATTCATATCCGTTAAGTTAAAGCATAGGATTGATTCAGTTGTCACTTGGAATAAATAGGCACGAACTGGCCATGAATACAGTCAGGCTTGACGTGAGGGGAAAGGCTTACGACTGTAAGAGGGTTTTGAGACTGGGCTTTCAATGGGCATGAGAGAGGCAAAAAATAACATCCTCTAATCGGTATTGTGTAAATGGAGCTGCATGCAGAGGTAGCACTGGGAGCATGGAGATAGACTTGATGGCTCAGGAGGTGCTCCTCAGCCTCCTGTGCTTCCTGTATGGGTGTGATCCCAGTGGGAGCTTTGCCATGTCACTCAAAGGCAATCACTGTTGATGGGAAGTGTTCCTGGAGGACAGGAGGACCAGTGTGTTGGGAAAGCAGGCAAGGAATGGGGAGCCAGAGCTCAATGATGAGGCAGGGCACCATGAGACCTGTGTCTGTGGCTTGTTTCACCACATGCCTCTCGGGTCTGGTGAAGATATCCTCTCAGTCTCCAGGGAGACACCTGAACAACAAACAAGATGAAACTTTTTATTCCTGATGCTTTTGAGAGAATGCAGGTGTGATGTCCAAGTGATGGTTGCTAAAAAGCAAGAGAGACCCTGTTTAAGATTCCTTTTGACCAAAAGGGCCAAAACCCAAATTCTTACTCGAAAGGATTCAAAGACGGTGACTGACCAAATGCCCTTGAGGAAACTGAAGCCTCCACCAGTACAAAGTTACAGGAGTAAAAATTAATCAAGGGGAGGGAAAAGCAGTCTTCAATTTGACAACACAGAGCAATGGGAGCTGGTGGCAGCTGGAGGAATTTCAGCCCTAGCAAACGGAAAATCTGGCACTCGTGAGCGAAGCTAAACAGCCAGTGAGCAGCAGGAAAGGTTGTGTAGCAGAGAGCTGAGTGTTTTACCAAAGATGCTCTTGCATCTTTGCTGGAAACACCATGCCACAGCAGTGGTGTGAAGGCAATGCAACGGGTTTCCCCTCTGGGCTGTTACCTTTGCTCTGGCTCAGAGCTGCCTCATCCAGGGCAAGGCTGTGGGTGGGAAGGACGGTGCCAGGGGCACCTGAGGCTCAGCAGTGCTGGGATGCAGGGACGTAGATGTGCCAGCCACAGCTCCTACAGCAGCGGGTTGTGTTGGTGATCAGGTGGGTGGCACAAAGCCCCCTCTTCTTGCACTGTAATTTCTGAGAGGTGGTGTGGAAGGAGGCAGTCTGATTACCTGTGTGGTGCAGAACAAGAAGGATAATTGTCTTGGGGAGGTAAGGGGGAAAAAGACCCATCTAAAGAGGACAACCAAAAAGAGCCACTTCTTTACTCCATATTCTTTTTCTGGCTATGATGTGTCTGGTGTGCATATGGCACTGGTGCAGTTTATACGCTCACAGAGAAAGCCCATACAATTCAGCTCACCTCTGAGCCGTAACAGTGGAGGGGAACAGGGGAGCACTTGCCATGAGCCATGAGATAGACACAAACTGCAAGGACATTGCTTTTCAGAAGATGGAGAACAGGAACAGGCCAGCCCCAGCAACAGTGGCTCCTTTGCATAAAGAAATGGGCACGAGGAGGAGTCCCATGGTTTTCTAAGTGAGCCCTGCCCTGAGCCTGTTGTTGTGCCTCTGGTTTGCTGGCATGAAGCAAGGAGAGTGTCAAGATCCCCCCCAAGACAGGGTGAGTTTTCCATCCCATTTCCATGAGGCCAAGATTTTTTTCCCTCTGGATTTAGCTGGTTTGGTGGTTTCTCTTCCACACTCTCTGGTGGTTGTTTTTATTTTAATGGGTAAGTGTTTATAATTCCTTGTCTTGGTGAGTGTGGGCTGCAACCGCCAGCCAGGCTCTGAGTTTCTTTGCCAGCAGCTTGTGCCACAGGCCAGTGTGATCCTTGAGAGCCACATTCAGCTCTCCTGAGCTGTGTCAGCTTCACCCTGCCAGAGGGAAGGGGTGGATTTGGAGGGGCGTAGGGGAGGCTGTCATGCAGGGAGGCCCTTTCTGTTGCTGGTTGTGAGTGTTAAGGCTGAGCTCCTGCACCCGTGCCAGAATTTAAGTGGGAGCCACTGATGGGCACAGTATGTTGGGTTGAAATCCTGCCAGACCACTGGCAGACTCTCCCTTTAACACCATGATGGGGATGAGCTGAATGCTGAGACCACAAGCAAGCTTCCCTCCAGTGTCTGGGTTTGGTTTGGCTTGTGACAGAGGTGGGCAGGAGAGATGGGTTACATGCAGATATCTGCACTGCAACCCCCCCAAGCTCTTGCTGGCTGCTCCAGTGTTGCACAGCACCTGAAGTTTCTGCCCAAGACCTCAAGTGCTCTTCAGGCTTCCTCCCTACAGTGCGCGTTTCCCAGCAGTGGGCAGTGATGCTTCATGTGCTTGGTCTGAGATATGCTCTGGGAGCCAGGGGGACAACAGGAAGGAGAAACACATGTTGTTATTAAGCTGGTTTGGATGCTGATAGCATCACGCTCCCTACATTTTGCACCAAGTCTCCTTAAGGTCATCATAGCCCTCGGTGGAACCAGGGGAACTGCCTTGTTTTCTGCTGGGCTGGTTGGCGGACCCAGGGGAGTGCTTGCTGGCCCCAAAGCAGAGGGGTTCGTGCCAGGACCTTGCAGCATACCTGGCAAGCATGGGTTTGCCAGCCAGCAGAGCACAGCCCTCTCTCCAGGCTGGGAGGCAGCTCCTCCTCCCCGGCAGCGTGCCCGCAGCTGCTTCGAGGAAAGCCTGCGAGCCAGGAATGCGTAAGGATGCCGGCGTCTGTGCGCGCTCCCGGCCTTTCATCTCCCAAAGGCGGCCAGGCCACGGGGCAGAAAGCAAAACATCCTGGGAAGAGCTCAAGAAGTATTAGAGAATAGTTAGTGCTTTTGGAGGTGTTTCAAGCAGTGATCCCTCTTCTAGGAACGCAAGCTGTGGCGGGCGTGGAGAGCCTCGGGGTCACTAGCAGGGCTCGGAGCCCTCTCGTTCTAGCTCAGGACAGTACCAAGGTTCATATCAAGTCCCTAACACCTCATTCCTCTCTCCAGAGCAGTGAGAAAAGAGAGACAGGCAAATGTTTGAGTTGTCGTCGTTGCATCTGGCTGGCATTGTTTGTCTGCCCTTACTGGTTTGGGGCCAGATAGGCTACTGAAGTCCAAAAGCCCCGTGTTGTCTCTGGACGAGCCTTGGGCACTCTCCGCTTCTGACAGTGAGCCTGAGTATCTTTGTCCCCCTTGGGAGTGCAGATATCAGCCTCCTGCTTGAGCTTCTGCACTCGGACCTCCCGGTGCCCATTGCCTCAGCAGCTGGGTTTGCCTGGTGCCAGCAATGACATTCCCTTCTGCTGAGAAGCTCTGCAGGGAGGTGGGCGCAGGCTCCTCAGGGTCTGAGGGATGGGAAGTGATGGGATGACAGACTGAGCGTTTGAGAGGGGGTCAGAGCAAAGCAGGGATGGAGAAGAGTGTTCGCAGCCCTGGTACGATTCAGACTAGGAGCTGCCTTGGTAAATCAGTGCTGTTTGCTTTGCTGGAGTGACTCAGAGGAGAGGATGCTTTCCCTGAAACAACATCTGTCTGGGTTATAACCACCAAATGGAACTGCAGCATTTTTTTGTTTGTTTGTTTGTTTTTTGAAGTCAAGCCATGGGAGCCAGCATCGACAGTCTTCCCAACTAGACAGGAAAAAATTCCATGATTGCCGAGAGAGAGAGGGGGAGAGAGATGTCTGCAACAGTTCTTCGTTATTTCCAGACACAGTCACAAAGAGCCAGATGGAAGGAGATGAAAGAATGAGAATAGGTTGCTTTAGACACAAAATAACGATGTTTTAGGAACAAAGCCATGGGGTTTTTTTTTCTTTTTTCTTTTTCTTTTTTTTTTTTAATTCCCTAGCTGAATCAGAGTGTTAAACCAAAAGTTTCATTTCAGGTCAGCTGAAATTCGTTTTATATTCTCAACAGTAAAAAAGGACTGACCAAACAAAAAGTTGCTAAGCTTATCAAAACATGTTTTCACTTTGCTCTCTTTAAGTTACAATACAGCACTTTGTGAAATGTATTTTGAAGCAAAAAAGGGAAAACAGTTCACTTCATCTTAGAAATAATTTTGGAATCGAAGCTGTTCCCCAAACCAGGCACAAATTTCCAGATAGTTTTGGTCAACCTCAGATGGCATTTTCTAGTGAATTAGCTCTGTCTGAAAAATGTCACCCAGCCTTATTTAGGAACTATAGGAAATCAATAATCATTTCTCTTGTTGCTTAATCACAGAATTGCCTTTGGGCTGCAAATGCCAGCAAGCCTGTGCTGTCAGCCTGGCATAGACTCCGCGGAGTGAGAAAGGGAGCTCTGCTCTGGGGGAGGTGGGGGGTGACTGAGTCTGCTTCCTTGAGACTACATGCGTGGGTACGGGGTGTTGCCACTTGTAACGAGCACGGCAGAGGTTACTCACTGCTCGTTTCATTTACCCTTTGCTTTATATACTGCTCTACTGCTGTGAGAGGGAGCATAGTTGTAGCAGATATATTGAGAGCAATGGACTAAGCTAACAGGTCAGGGGGATGTCAAGGAAATGCTATCCATCTTCCTCACTGATAGCCCCCACAGCACAGTTTATCTCCTGTTCCCCTTCTGTTTATGCTGGGTTAAACTGGGAATGAGTCAGGGGGGCCCACAAGGACAGACCGGTGTAAGCAGAAGCAGCTTGCCTAAGAAACAGCCTCTGTGTTTGGCCAAGCACCTTGGGCAAGACCAGGTCCAGCATGAGCTGCAGGGAGCAGTGCGAAGGCAAAGGGGCTGTGGTTGGCTGTGGTGCCCATAGCCTGGGGCAGTACCCATCCTTGGGGCATCCCTGGGAAGGCTGGAAATGCTCAGACTTGGGAAGGTTTCTTCTTTCCTCCCAACTGTGGCAGTTACCATAGTGACTGGATTTTATAGTGTGTTTCATAGCGATGCTACCAATTTTCTCATGGCTTTCTTTGCCTTATCAGAGCTTCCTCTTGACTGTCTCAGTAAAGAGGTCAGCCATCAAGTGCAAGTTGGAGAACCTTACAGTGCTTTTCCCCCCACCCACAGAGAGAAGACTCTTCAGGATAGGTATGAAGTGGCATTAGCTCCACACAGGGACAGTTTCAGGTGCTCATGCCTGGGCTAGAGGCTTTATGGGGAATAATAGGGGCAGCAGGATTTTAAAAGAAATATCCGGTCATAACTGAGGGGTCACAGTTCTCCTTGTGCTGGGTCCTGGAATGTCCAATGCTGTTACTCTGCAGTCCTGGTGTGAGGCTGTGGGGTGACAGCCCTTGCAGTTTAATGGGATTTGCCTGTTGCTGAGGTGGTGTTTATGAGAGCAGAGAAAAACACACGCACATCTCTCCTTGTAGTTTGTATGCTTGTGCAGCCCTCTCCGTGTTCCTCTCACGGCAAGGATTTTCACTTTAGTTTTTGCAGCAGTGTTTTTTCCTCTCCTCTTTCCAATACAAATGAGCAGGCGCACGCACCCTTCTGCCAATTGTCAGGTCCTCAGCAGTAGAAGCTGAGGTTACAAGAACCTAGAGAGCTTTCTTTGCATCGGCCCACTTCCTGAAATCCTAGTGTGCTTTCAGAAGGTTGTTGTAGTAAGGCAGAGCTTTGGCAGACTTGCTCCCTCTGGCTACCGGGACAGGGTTCGACCTTTGATGGAGCTGTGCTTTTGGCAGATGTACCACTGATAAGCAGGTTCCAGGTTAGTGCCGCAGCCATCCCAAACTTCCCTCCTCTTGCAAGTCTGTTTCACCTCCCTTCTGTTTTCAGATTTTCCCATTAGTCTGATAACTATTCCTAACTACACGGTTTCAGGAAGGAGATGCTCTGTCAATAATACCAAGAGGCCAAGAAAAGTTGTCTGGACAAAATAATGCCTAATTCATCTGATTTATTCTGACCCTTCCTCACCGTTCCCACTGTGTAACGGGGATCTCATGACTTTGCGTGCAATCAAGAAGCTTGAAGGGAGGAGAAATGACTGTGGCAGAGAGCACTGTCCCCCGGGGACTGGCTCTTGCAGCACCATCTCCAGCAGAGCCCTTGGGTGGAGCAGCCCTGGAGCTGCTCTGCCTTAACAAGGAGCTGAGCAAGTCCTTGACCGAGGCCAGAAGATGGGAAGCACAGAACTGGCTCGGGTCCAATTCTGTTCTCACTCTCCCTCCCACACTGAGGCTGACTCAGTGCTTCCCTCCAATCACATCGTGATTTCCATTGCTTTTTTGCGACGTGCTGTGGCAGAAGGCGGGTGAAGAAGGACAGAGGTGCAGAGCTTGGGAAGAGGAATGATCAAATCCATTTTGTTGGTGATGGGAGCAAAACTACTGAGGTCTCTTGCACAAGAAGCCACAGGCTGCTGGTAAATCTCTGCATTTCCTGTGCTCTACGTTCCTCTTGTGTATCCAGTTACTGGAAGAGGTGAGGAGATGCCACAGGGTTGTAAATCCTAACTTGCCTCCAACTGCTTAGCTCGCTCTTCCCTTCGCTCCGTTGGAGCCAGGTGATGGCTGAGGTTTGTACAGATTTGGATCTCATTGAGAAATAAATCATCCCAGCTGGTTGGAAAAAGAGGCAACACAACTTGCTGGCAGAACCAGTAAAATCTGCGGGGCTTTTGATTGTGGAAAATCAGGTAGACACAGGATGGAAAAAGAGGAGCTGCCATGACACAGAAAGAGCTGTGGATTGCTGCAGATTTAGGGGTTGAAATGGAATGTTGGAGGTTGTATACAGCGTAAACCGCCTCGGATTGGGTAATGGAGGGGAGCTGCTGGGCACCCCAAAATGGGGCAGATGATCTCAGGGCTCTGATGCTGGGCTCTGTGTACTTGGACTTCGCGTGTCCTGCAAAAGAAGGAGCATGTCTTTGGGAAAATGCCAGCTGGCAGAGAAACCTTCCTTTTACTGCTGAGCCTGGGTGTGCTTGGAGAAGGAAAGAGGTGATGGCATCTCCGTTTAATTGCTAGGAGGAGCCTGTACTCCACAGCTCTGCTCTGATCTGGAGGCCAGGGACAGTGCTCCACCTTGGTCTGCCTGCCCTGAGGAGGAACGACTCCTCATCCTCCTCCCTCACACCCTTCTGTTGGCAAGGGCTTCCTCTGACCACTCCTAAGGTGCTGTGACTTGTTTCACATGCTACCTGCACACAGAACAGCTCCCTCCTGTTGAAATTCAGGAGGCAATGCTGTTCTTGGTTTTGTTTTGGAAAAAACAGGGTGGAGAATTGCAGTTCCCAGGAGCCCAGCCGTGACAAAACAGAGCCTGTCCCAGGGCATTTGGGTTCTGGGAAGGAGAGTCATGCTCCAAGGAGGGGTATGACTTGTGTATCAGGCTGTGAAGTGGTCCTGGCTCCAGACCAGGTTGCAGAGGGAGTTGAGTTGCTGCCTTCTGGTTATTCCTGAGCAAATCCCCTCCCTTGGGCCTTTCTTTTCCAGTCTGTCACATGAGAAGGGCAATACCAATCTCATCCCACAGGACCTGTGGGACTAGCTTCATGTAGGACCTTTCATGTGCGTCGAGATCCTTCCTTGTCTGTGAGAGTTATTTTCTCATCCAAATACAAAGTGATTAACTGGATTCCTCTGGCTGAGAACCTCGGTGCAGCAGCAGCACCACCTCCTCTCCTCCCGTGGGACTGGGTCTGCCCTGCTCGTGGCTGAAGCCTCTTCCAGCTGGCTTGGCATGTGCGAATCAGCCTCTGGTCTCCTGCCTCTGTGCCTTGCAGGGAGCCAGCGCTAGCGAGAAGTTTCTGGTGGCTGTGGAGGAGCTGGCAGTTCCATCGCGTGATGCAGCAGGAGGGAGTTGAGCCCCTTCACCCAGAAGCGCTGCAGGGTTGGGTGGAGGGAGGAGTGCTAAGAGCCAGTGTGCTTTGGGACCGTTACGTTTTTGAGGCTGTGAATGCGAGAGGGGTTTTGAGGTGAGCGGCAGAGCGAGACTGCAGCAGGGAGAGCACTGCCAGACACAAACTCCCTTCCCTCTAGCAGCCATTTTCCAGACTTGTTTGTGGTAGAGATTTCCTCTTCCCCAGACTCTCATGTCATTGTTCCCCTTATGGGGCCTCACCGGTCGTTGCCTTGTGGTGGAAAATATGAGGCTGTGGGGGCCAGAACACAGACATTCCTTCCAGCTTAGAAGGGGAAAACAATCCTTGCACGGTGGAGTCCCCGAGAGAGAGGTGTGCCTGGCTCTGAACTGTTAGCAGCATCGTGCTGTAAGGGAAATCAGCTGTTTGGCAGATGCCTTTCTCCTCTTGATTAGGTTGAAGTGAGAAAAGCTTCCTTCCTCCCAGTTCCTGCTTCCCTTTCCTTGTAGGCAGCAGCTCCTGCCTGCTCTCCGTGGGACATGAGACAGCCATGGCTGGTCTTAGGACTGCAGTCCCTGTCAGGGGGCCAAGCCACTGACTGGGAGCAGGGGGCAGGTAGAGCTCTCTGTACCCATCCTGCTAATCTCTGCCAGGCGATATTGCCAGGGCAGTCTTTTTTGTAGCAGTAGTAGCGTCATCGGACACCTTCCTCTCCCTGACAGAATCACAGACAAGTACCCACGGTGTTGTTTTTCCATGGCCTCACACAAAGGTCTGATGGGCCCCTCTCAGCACAGTTAGAGCTTCACCTCTCTCCCGCTCAATGCTCTGCTGTGATGGGCACTGCCAGTTCATGGGCACTGCCAGTTCACAGATCATGAACTGAGCAGCCAGCAAGACAAGAAGAGTCACACACAAATAGGTGAGGTACGGATTTTGCAGAGAGGGAACCTGCTCTGAACTCCAGGAGTTGCGGGTCCCTTCTCTTGCCTGACTGTCTCTGCATCCAGACTCTCTGGGAACACGCGCTGCGTCCCAGCATGGGCAGAGATGTATGCTCTGACGTGTTTCCCCCTAGCCAAAGCCAGCTGTTGTTAAATATTCACCTATGAAGCATGCAGAAGCCTTTAGGGGGTCGCATTTAGCGAGCCAGTCCTGGATGTCAGCTGAGACTAGGAAGAGATGCAGGGAGAGATTTGGGAAGGAGGGTGGGGACTGGGGCATGTGCTCCTCCATGGCAGGTGTCCTGCAGGGAGTGCAGGAGCTTCCAGCACCGTGTCTGAATGGCTGTTCACAGCCCTGGGTCGCAGCTGCTTGAAATACCTCAGCTGTGGAAGCTCCAAGGCACAGATGAAAGCAGGAGATGATGTCTGCCTTCCAGCGCAAGGAGAACGTTGGGGAGGGAGCACAAGGGTCAGCATGGGGGAGACTGGAGGTGGGGCAGGGGTGAGGACCCGCTCCCAGGGCTACAAGCAGCGGTGGTGTTGAGTCTGCTGAGACAAGAGGCTGAGCCAGAGAGGTGTTTTGTGCCCGTCTCTCGCTGCCAGCGAGTCTTGGATCTATCCACCTGTTTCCGCCGCAGCTGATGAAGCAGTGGAGGCCTCGGAGGTAATGGGATCCAGCTGGTTTTGTGACTCTAGGTGACTGCCTTAATGAGAGGGGCCTGGGAAGACCTCCCCCCGGGCAGGCGTCCCTGCACTGCCCTGTAACTAGCTGACGGACAGAGAGCTGTTGGAAACTGGGCTTCATTAGTTTTGCTGCTTGCAGGATGGCTTTAGGACTTGGGGGGAGGAGAAATCCTGAAGTTTTAATGGGGCTGGACCCCTTTGCATCCAGCGTAGACCTCATGCTGACACCTTTCAAATAGGATATTGTTAGCATTGGGCACGTTGTCAAATGTGTGTGCGCGTGGTTGCAGTGTCCTGGGGAATCCAGCACTGGTCCAGACTTTGGCTCGCGAATGTCTTTTCTTTTCCTTTTTAACTAACTAGCTCTGGTACAGTCTGGTTTTGGGCCTTTTGAGCTGCCTGTTGCCACCTTTGCTGGCCTGAGCCACAGCACATGTACCGTGTGCCTCCCAGAGACAAGGGCAGGGGGAGCTCCTGGGCAGCGCGGTGGAGACGGGATAACACAAGACCAGAGGAAAGGTGCAGCTGAGTCCTGGTGTGACCTTGCACCCGTGGGTTCAGCAACCTCTGAAGGCAGGTTTCCTTCCAGAATGAAGGGTATGGATCACTCCACAGCCCACCATGCCATCTGAATAGCGATGATGTCCTGGGATGTAAACTTTGTCAGAGACTTGAACTGGGAATCCGATATGGTTCAATCCCCACACACTGGGCTAATCTCATCTTATTGTTAGTAAGTGAAAATCAAACCTTCTAAGTCAGATTTATAGATGATTTGTGCAGTTTCTTCCAGAGCCTGCAAATGTCCTGGGGCAGTAGCCCTAGGGAAGAGAAATGGCAATGTTCACCTTACTGAGCTATTTATGGCAAACCCAGCGTCAGGGGTTCCTGCTTGGTTCACGCTGATCTGCTCCCTTTACTCTGCTGCCAAACTTTCCGCCCCATCGCACCAGAGCGTTAGAGGATCCAGAGGCCTGCTGCAGGAATTAGGTCAGGTTTGCAGGGAGGGACTAGTGCTTTGCTTGTTAGTCACAAACCAGAACGATGAGACAAGTGGCTGGAGGTGATGGACAGACCGCTGCCCAAAGAGCTGTTTTGCCCGGAGGCACACTCGGGTAATGCAGTGAAATGCACAAGCCAAATGTTTTCTCAGTGCCACCACTGCACGGGAGTTGCGAGGTCTTCCTGAGCTGCTCAGCTGCCCAGCGCTCTCTTTGGACATCACAGCACAGCGCTTCTCCTGCCCTGCCATGGGAGAAGGGAGGTTTGGGAGTCAGGAGATGTGGCTTCTTGTCTTAGCTTTCTGCTACAAAAAGCTAGTTGTTGACCTAGTACCTTGTGTCTCCAAATCTCTCTGCGATGAGAGAACATCGCCAAGACAACAGCTGAACAAAGAGCTAGGTTTTGTGGCTGGATGTTTAGTTGGTTTCGAAACTGTGGTGCAGGCAGCACTGTTTACAGATGGCACCTTGGTACGTTCAGGGACCCCTTCTGTTCCTACTCCTTTGTCAGTCTGTGGCAGGGAACGGGAAAAAGGGACGTGGATGGGAAGATGCAGGAAGGACTGGCTGAAATACGTAGCTGCAAAGCTCGTTTCTCCCTGTCTGCGTGGAGGGAGTTTGTACTGGTTATATCTGAAAACTTCCTCCCAGCTTTTGCTGCTGCCTTTCCCGAGGTGTGAGAATCTGTGCAAGTCTTGCAACCCTGGACTTCATTTTGGTGCCCTTTAGTTTTGCTTTATCTGCGGAGTGCTCAGGTTTGTATAATGCATGGGATTGCCTCCCAAAAGAGCTTTCCTTGCTACAACTCCAGAACACTTGATTTCCTTTCAAGGCAGGGCGGAATTGCAAAGCCTTGATTTTACAGCAGACAGCACAGAGCATCGCGTGAGGGGTCGAGTCATTTTACAGATTGCCACAAACTGATGCCGAAAGAGGAGAAAGATCTGCAGTTGCTGCTGATAGCAACTTGTGTTGGTAGGAGCAGGATGGCAGGTAGTATTTCTCTAGTGCAGCGTGGGCTGCTGAAAAAAAACAAAGACTCTTGTGATCTCCCAGAGAAGATTTCATATGGAGGTTGCGCAGAAAGCAAAAATTAATGGGAGTTATTTTCAAGCACATTAACTCCTCGCCTCGTAGCAGGGTGGTCTCCCTGCTCCCTTCCCAGAGCACGTGTGATGACAGAAATACCTGCTGCTCCCTTTGGGCAGTGGGGTGCCATGGATGTGCAGCTGCTCGCATGGCTCTTCGCTGCGGGTGGAAGCTTGTTCTTCCTTACAGAAGTGTTCTGTTGCTGAACTGTTTCAGCTTTCACAGGCTGGTTGGGAAAGTCCCTTATTCCCACCAGGTGACACCAGGCAGTTGTGGCTCAGTAGGGGCCAGGTAAGGGAGTGGTCAAGGTGGGCTGCAGTGAGCAGCAACCTTGCGAAGGCAAGGATGCCATGATGCCTCTTTTCCTTCTAGTCCCTCGTACACCTTGCTGCAGACAGCGCACGGTTTTTATCCCGTCCCACCAGGGTGTAAGGAGGGACAACAGCTTGCAGGACCCTGGGGTGTCGAGTCACACTCGGTCCTGGGCATCCAGGTGCAAGCAGCGGCTGGGAAATGCTCCTGACATCAGCACTGAGGCTTTGTTGGGGGTCCAGCTCCTCAGCACCAGTTGCTGCTGGAGATGAGAAACAGCCCTTCCCACTGCCTCATTTTAGCTTTCCACCTTGAGGCTCTGCATTGCCGGTTGCCATGGTGATTCCTCACCGCTGGCACTTCTGAAGGCTTTCTCGCCTCTGGGTGCCTTGGAAATGTCTCTTTTTCCTCCTTCCCCTTGGGGAAGCAAGAGCCGAGGCAGAAGAAGTGCACACAGCTTACTGTGCTCTCAGTTCAGGTCTTCTGCTTGGCGCTTGCCCGTTGGCATGCAAGAACCCTTCATCCATGGGGTTACGCTTTCCAGACCCCACGGAAGCGGTGCGTGTTCCCCTCTCTGTTTGGCAGGCAGTCTGGGTCCGTGACACTGCCTGGCTACCCTGACTTTGGGCTTGTGGGCTGTGACAAACAGCTTTCTCCATGGTCTTTGCCTGGGGAGACGTCCAGGGAGCCTGTGTCCCCATGGAGGCCGTGGGGTGAAGAGTTGGGAGCGTGCCGATGCCGTGGCAGATGCTCTGGTAAAGGTGTTGCCCAAACAGAGGGAGCTTGGGCATCTCACCTGAGGCAGAAGAGAGGAGCTGCCTTGTCACAGTTCGTGGTGTAAATGCCACGGTGCAGCAATTAATAACAACTCTCTGCCCTTTCCCTTCTGCTTGCCCGAGCTCGCTGTGCAAAGGAGTGAGTGACGTTCCCCAAGTCCACGGTGACAGAAAAGGCGACGGCAGCTCATGGGGAAGAAGCAGTCTAAAAACCTCATTCCAGCCTCTAAATCCTGAAATTAATTTAAGGGCAATGACATTGAAATGCCATGGAGTCTTTTGTGTGTGTGACCCTGCTTTTAAACCTTGGCAGTTTGTACTTGAAAGGTCTTTATGCGGTAGGTGTGAGGATGAGCTATTTAATATTGAAGTGGCAGCTGCCATCCCTGCTTACTCGCGTGACTCCAGCAGATGGAGCTTTATAAAGACCAAACATGACAAAGTCCAAGGTAAGATCGGGATACCTGTCTTAAGAAACTAGTTGGGCTGGTAGTGCCTGGGAGGTTGCCAGAGAATCAGGAGTGAAGATGATAAAGCCTCATTCTCAGACCCAAGGCTGTACTGGTCCATTCATCCACCACCATCTCCATTACTCTCCCAGTTACACACAGGAGACTCGGGCATTTGCCAGGAAGGTGGCCAAGAGCAGAGGGAACTCCCACCCTGCAGTAGGCCATGAACCACCTCGGAGCTCTGTGACCCTACCGTGCGGTGTTGGTGGCAACTGCTACCTTCATCTGTGCGCAGGCTCACGGAGGGAAATGTTTCTGGCTCTTGTAAGAGGTGAAGGCAGGATCTGTGGCAGCAGCTGCGAAGGCCTGGAAGGGGAGCACAGGTCGACCTGTCAAGCAGCAGCAGCAGCAGGTCAGGTTGCAGGTGCAGGGTGGGGTAGATGTAGGGTAGCAGAGGTGATGTCTGGTGAAGGAAGGAGGTGAGGCTCTGAGGGATTTTGGGAGGAGGGCATCCGAGTAGAAAGGGCTATAGTTTGTAGGTTGTAGTTGGAGAAAGTACGGTTTGTGGGGTGAGCATTGCAAAGATGGGGGGCACAGGGGGCTGAGTTACTGCTCTGGGAACTGGGTAGAAGCTGAGAGCTGGTTTCACTAAGGTGCAGCCAGCACCCAGCCTGGTTTCTCCTGCCATGGCTTCTGCTGCCAGAAGGGAGGATGAGCAAGCTGAGTCTGAGAAGCCCTGTGCCAGTGGGAGGGCAGGCAGAGCAGCTTGATTCTTTTGTTTCTCTGTCAAACCCCTGGGCTGGAGATAGCCGTGCTGGGACGTGGCAACCAGCTCTAACCCACTGCCAGCCTAGGACAGCATAAAACAACAGAAAAAAGCAACTGGCAAACCATATTGCCTCGATTAATAAGAAAAATCAGGCAGGAGGCTGTTCTGGCAGTGTCACTGTGCCAGCATCCCCACCCCAGGTCTCAGTAGCAGAGCTGTGGGATGGCTCCTGGGGTCCAGTGGTACAGGGAGGGAGCTGTGGTTGGGACGGCCACGTCGCAGGCCTGGTTTCCAGCGAGCTATCGAGGGGAGGGGAGTCTTGCAACCCAAGCTCAGTCCCTGTGGCTGCCTGCTGAGGCCAGCTGCAGTTGTAACAGTGCTGTTAGTTCTCGGGCCAGGAGGCAAAAGCCATGTTTGGCATCGGTGGGCACGGCTGAGAGCTTGCTGCTGGTGGTCCCGCCTGGCCGTGGGCAAGGAGAGGCAAAGTACTGCCATGTATTGCCAGGCACCTGGATCACAGACCTTGGTGGGTGGCACTTCAAAGCCATGGCTAGCTCTGTAATTTTCCTGGTCTTCAGCTAGGTGAAGGGTTGAGCATGTTGTTCAAAACCCTACAAATGGATCAGCCCTTGGGTGTCTGCAGAGCATTTTAGTTGTGTGAGTGACCCAGTCAGGCTCCAGCCTGGGAGAATTTGCTTTTAATTTGTGCTTTTTGCAAAGTGAGTTATTCTTTCCTGCCCTAAGTGGTTGTGAAATTGCTTTGTACAGTGAAGCACTCGTGTTGCTCCATCCTGCCCCAGAAGCATCTAGATCATTCATTCCAGCCCTCTGCCTGAAGGCAGGAGAGGTGGATGCAGCAGAAGGGGCAGAGTGCCTTCCATAGCTGAGAAGCAGTGTGTGAAAGGAGGGTGAACGTGCAGAGGGAGGATAACGGGCCATCTGCATGGGCTGAGCAGCAGGCCTGGTTGGTCTGAATACTGTATTTTTATTTTACAGAATAAGCAGGATAGGAAGATTTGCAGGGAGTAAGAAAGGTGTTTGTTGCTATATGAACCTGGAGGGAATCCTGCAGTGCTTTAAAATTACCTTCTTGATGCCTCTGCAGTAGGCCAGCAGACAAAATACTCTGAAGAGCAAGGCAAGGTCGTTCAGAAACTGATCTGGCTCCTCACTATGGGCTAGAGACAAAAACTCACTGTGAAATTTTGGTTTAAAAGCAAAGCAAAAAAAACAAACCAACAAAACCAAAGAAAAAGAAAACCAGGATAAAGAAGCAACAGGAGAAAACGTATTCAGCATTTGTCAGTATATGTTTAAGCAGCACTTGCTCCTCAGGCAAATTCTGCTCCTTTTTGATCACCTGCTTTCCAAAGGATGTGATGGAGGTACAAAGATACCACAGATGAGCAGAGGTTAAGAATAATACTCAGATAAGATTGTAAAAAAAAAAAGTTATTTTAGAGAGAAGAGTCACAGCAGATCTGATTGACCTCTCCTGATGATTATTTGACATTCTTCTGTCTTCTGTGTCTGATCCAAAACCCTTGAGGGAGCCAGTTGGCCAGCCTGAGCCAGACACTTAGCGTACGGGTGGAAAATGTTAGATTAAAATTGAGTCACAATGGAAATTAATGATAAAGCAGGGAATTAAACCAAGGTCTCCAACGCCTGAACCTCTGGAACCATCTTCTCTTTTAAAAAAAGTCTAAGAAGGGGAAAAAAAACCCACCAAAGCAAAAAACCAAACATTAAACTGATAAAAGGAAATGGCGGTTTTACTGGAAACACGATTAACCTGTGGCAATCTTCAGTGATTTGGAAGTTGACAGTTACATGAACAACAAGAATACCTGTGATGACTTTGGCTAGGAGGAAACTATAAAGCGTATAAATCACGCTGCAGGGCATAAGTCAACTGCTGGCTCTTAGGGACCAGGAAGGAATTTTCTCTGTGAGAAGGTTACTGTATCATTGTCTATAACAGTGTTTCTTCCTTTGAAGTGTTTGATCACCAGTGGAGGCAAGATGATGGGTCATGTAGTTTTGTGACAATTTTTGTGACAGGGTCATTATCCAGTGCCTGATGGTGATTCCTTCCACCTGTTTGGTATCACATCTTTCTGGAGGGTTATGATCACCTTCTTCTTAAATGTCTCAAGCAAAGACATTTCTGCTTCCTGCCGTCCATGAAAAAAACTTGGAAGACAGCAGTCCTTGACATGAGCAAATTATTCTTGCCATCTGTGCTAGACTTTCTCTTGCTCACGGTTGCTTCAGTTCTTCGAGGTGATTGTTCATGGATGACCTCAAGGAAGGCCTCTAGTCTTGGGGATGTAGCCCCAGCTCTGGTGTCTGTTCCTGGTTGTTGTCTGAGTTGGCTGTCGATTGCAGTCATGTCTCTCTTGTTCTGCAATCTGTGTCTTACCACCTTGCTGCTCTTCAGTCCAGTCTACAAGTTAAATGGGCTTTGTCTTTTTTCAAAGCTGTGTTGCTGCTCTTCCAGGTAACTCGATGTATTTTGTGTCTGTGTCTTGCAGGAAGAGCCAAGGAGCAAATCCAAGATCTGTGCCAATGTTTTCTGCGGAGCTGGGCGGGAGTGTGCAGTGACTGAGAAAGGAGAGCCAACCTGCCTCTGCATTGAGGTACAGGGACAGCAGGGGTTCTGCCTCTGGGACAGGTGCCACCACCCCCACCCCCTGCCTACTTTTCTGTCATTGGAAGGATTTCATGATGAGATGAGGCTGTGGCTGTTTTGGAGCAGCTGCAAATTCAAGTGACTCTTTAAAGAGCAGGGCCTTTCCTAGTGGAAGAGCCCCGTAGGGTAGATACTGTCCAGGGTCTGCAGCTGTGCCACTCACACCACTGCCTAGGGTCAGGAGACACGCACAGGAGACTTGGCTGGAAAGCTTTTGTTGGCCAAGCCCAGAAAGGTATTGTTATGCAGCTGGCTTTGGAGGACACTCTAGGGAGTGGTCTGTGGGCTCCAAGGTAGCCTTGCCCTCACGGGCCTTCTGTTTGAGGTTACAAGCACCCTATTAAAACTCAGCTTTTAAAAACTGAAATAATTGTGGTAGAGTACTGAGAGGATGGATGGCTTCATCCAGCAGGGAGCCAGAGGTGATTAGAAGAGTCTTTCCCAGCTTTAGAGACTGAGTGTTTCCCTGCTCTGCCCCATGCTTTCAAACCATTCCTGCCTGGCTCCTGGGAATGTGCATGTGGCTCTTTGTTCCCACTTCCCTGAGAGCCTGCATCTCTGACCCAGCCAGGCCTGGGCACTGGACAGCGACGTGCCCTGTTAGCAGGAAGAGAGTCCTCACTCCTGGTAGGCTTGGACAGACTGAAAGGGACAAGAGAAAGAAGCTTACGGCCTGAACAGTGGCACTGGTGAACTCTCCCTGTGCTGTTGGCTTGTGGCTGATGGCTTTGTTCTGCATTTGGTTGCAGAAGGGTGGAGTAGATTCTATAAAGCAATGCAGCAAAGCTGAGCAAGCAGAGGTGCCCAGAACAGATTCACAGAAGCAATTCTGGGCAGGCATGTCTACAGCACACAGAGCTTCTGTTGCAGTTGCTCAGTATTTATGCAAGGCACTGATTTCTCTGCTGAGCTCCGCTTTCAGGAAAGCTCCTGTCATGGTGGTGGTGATGAAGGTTGGAATAAAGTGAAGCTTTTGAACCCACACTGACAGACTTCCCTGTACAGATGTTTCTGGGATGATAATAGGTGGGTTTGACCTGTTCCAAACACCTTTTGAGCCCAAGGGACTGTGCTAGGAGCTTCTGTTGAGTCGAGCTGATGCTGGGACTCACCTGCCTCCCTCTAGCTGTGTCAAAGAGGCAGGTAAAATGCTGTCTTCTCTTGCCCTCTCACAGCAATGCAAACCTCACAAGAGGCCCGTGTGTGGCAGCAATGGCAAGACGTACCTGAACCACTGTGAGCTGCACCGTGATGCCTGCCTCACTGGCTCCAAGATCCAGGTGGATTACGATGGCCACTGTAAAGGTAACTCCAGCGATGAGGGCCAGCTACATTCTGAGGGAGGGTCAGAAGCCAAGCACGGTAACAAAGCAAGCAGAAGCCTCTCCAGGCAGGACCTCGTTCCACAGTTGCTGAGCAGGGTAAACAGGGCGAGCCTGGGAATGAGAGCTAGGTTCAACCAAGAGTCCAGATCACCAGACAAGTTGGTGGTGTTGAAGTAGGCCTGAAGTCAAGTTGTGAAATTAGGTCTGGTGATGGTAGCCAGAATCAGGCACAGGCTAATAACTGCTAGACAAGTCTGTAGTGTCTGTAGTGACAGCAGGTCTGAGGTCAAGGCGTGAAGACGGTCACCAGGTCAGAGCCTAGATCAACAGGGTCTGTGGCAGGTACAGGAATGGTTGCAACAGAGCTGGAAAGGGACATACCTACGACATAATCCCAGGGAAGGACTAGGGGCATCAGCTGAAATGGAGTCCCTGGGCTCGTGGGTTGAGAGTGTAGGTGGAAGCCCTAGGAGAGGTTGGCAGAGCCATTAAGGTCCTTGTTAGTCCACTCAGAACCTTCACACCTTGGCTATGGTGGGATCTTGGAGCAATTGCCCCCCCCTCCATTGCTGGGAGGGGGGCACTCAGGAGAGAGCGGGGCAACTTCTGGCTCCTGCCTCCCTCTCTCTGATTCAGCCAGGCAAGTATCTCAGTTTACCTGCTGAGGAAAGGTCAGATTCTCAGGATAAACCCCAAAAGCCTATACTAACATCCATGTTCATGAGGCACTTCAAGAACTTTAGGAGGAAGGATTTTGCCTGAATGGTGAGGCTGTTTAACTACCCCACACACTGTGTAGCTGAACAATGTTTCTTTCTGTTCAGACAGAATTTCCTGTGTTTAATGTGCACTCTGCCTCCTGCCCCGTCACTGGACACCATGGGGAAGAGCTCTGGCTCAGCCTTCTTCATTCCCTCCCATCACATTTATAAACATTGATGAGATTAGCCTGGAGAAGGCTTAGAGGCAAACAGTCCTCAGTCTCCCCTCGGGGTAACAGACATTTGAGTCCCGTAATCACATGTGTGGCCCTTATATATCCAAAGACTCCTAGGTTAGTCTGCTCTTGACTAAGCAGCGTCTCAGGTGGGAAGAGCTTTATATTGCTTCAGTGTTGTGTCAGAAATGTCCTCTTCTGTCTTTCGTTAACAGAGAAGAAGGCTGAGAATCCAGCTGCAAGTCCAGGTGAGAATCTGCCTCCTTGCGTGGCTGGGGCCTCTCTATGCATTTGGGAAAACTGATGGGGAGGAAGGTCTGCTGGGGAAGTTGCACAGCTCGGTGTGAAAAGTCGTGCCTCTGCACTGGCTGTAGCAGAGTCTGAGTTGGTAAATCAGCTTAAATGTGATTGCCCAGCTCTTTACTCTGGGGTAACCTTTCAGAGCTCATACATCCCCTGGGCTCTTCACTGTGCTGGGATGTCTCAGGGACTCTGAGCATATCCAGAATGCAATGAAACATTGTTCATCACACAGACTGAGGGAAAAGACACTCTCTTGCATAGTTCATTGGGGGTTTAAGGTACGATAACTGGAGCTATGTCCCCAGTTCCCAAGAGCACTCTTGAAAGGAAGCTTTGCTTCAGGAGTGATTAAGCGATGGGTGCAGGGGCCGAGAGGCAGTGATACGTAATGAATTGGGGCATTGTCTGGGGAGTCAGGAGGTGTGCCCAAACCACTCTTCCATCAGCCAAAACGTCTCTTTGATTCCCTGTGCCTGGTTTCTCCCCTTATGCATTGCCTTGTGTACTTAGACTTTGGATTTTGGGGCCGCTGCCTGCGCTTCATTGGGGACCCTTTTCCCACCCATGGCCTCTAACTCCTGGAGCTGTATAATCGTCCACTTCAGCTTCCTAGGAGAAATGAGAGCAAACCCTCCTACAGGCTTAAAGGAAAGGACTTTTCTCAGGGCACAGCCACCACTCTAAACAGCTTCAAGAAAGTTCAGCGGTAAACATCCAGAATCCCTATGGATTTTCATCTCTCCACCTGGTTATGGTTGTAGTTGGGTTCAGAAGGAGATCCTTAGCATATGTAAGTGACACAAACACACATGCCAATTCCCCTTCTGGCTCCATTGACCTCTGGGTGAGTGTGGCAATCCCCAGAAGCCAGATCTAGCCTTTTCAGTTTTGATTCTAAGTACATAGTTCGGTATTGGCACACAAGGTGACATCTACCTAGAGAAACTTGTGACTCAATAAGCCCAACTTGACCGACCCCCTCTAATTTTCATTCAGACCAGGCAAGTCAGAGCTTTGAAGAAATGAAATCTTCTGAGATAATAGGCTCTAAATTTCAAGTACTGGGGACAGCGGCTTGCACTGTCCGGTCTCTGCTGTTGCAGAGAGGATGGAGGTTTTGGTGCTTGAGGGTTAACAGCTGAGTGCTTGTTCTTCAGGGCATATGGAAGCCAGAGGACACTGTCCAGGGTCGGTCGGTCACCTTCCTCCCTCAGTCTGGAGACTCTTTACACCAAAATGAGTCAGCCCCGGGTTGCTGTCCCCAAGCTTTGCGGACGGGAAGGCAGAAGGGGTTTGTTTGGCAGGATGTCGTTTTCTGGCCTTGCCACACGGTGTCACCCACAGCCCGTCCGCCGTTCCGCACATGGCACCTTTGCTGTGAGCTGGCTGTGGCCATCCCCAAGGACAGAGGGGCCTGCAGCCGGGCTTGGCTTCCTGGTTTTTCTTGCCAGTCGTCTCTCTGTGGTCTCCCTGCCAACTTCAGTTTCTCTCGCCTTTGATTTTCCTTCTGCTACACCTTTTCCTGCGACAGTTGTCTGCTACCAGTCGGACAGGGATGAGCTTCGGCGTCGCGTCATTCAGTGGCTGGAAGCTGAGATTATCCCCGACGGCTGGTTTTCCAAGGGCAGCAACTACAGCGAAGTCCTGGACAAGTATTTCAAGGCAAGTAGAGTAATGCCTGCCTCAGAGGCCGGAGAACGTCTCTTGCCCTGGCGCTGCAAAGCAGCTGCCACGTCCCCACCCGGGAGGCTCCGGTGGGTGATGGACCTGTCAAAACGGGGGCCGGAGAGGTCTGGTGTGTCCTACAGCACGGTGTGTCACGGGATGCCTGCAGCAGCTGCTGATGGGAGACGCTGACGTGGCAATGGGACAGCCCAGACCTGGAGCATCCATGGGGATCTGACTTGCCCTAGGGAGAAGGAGGAGGGCAGGCCAGGTGTGCCTGTGATAGGGGAGAGAAGAACTGATCTCAGGGGGCAAAAAGATAGACCAGAGGAGAAAAGATGGGTGGAAGTGCTGGAAATGCAGGTAGAAGGAGCAGGAAGCCAGGGCAGGAGCTGCTGATTCTTTGTTCTAAACAGTCTCAAGGCCATGTTGAGGTGGGGATGAGAGACACTTGGGGCCTCTGAGAGGAATATCTGCTTGCAAGGAGTTTGGCCCAGTTGCAGTCAAGAGCTGCTGTTCCCTAGTGCTCTGTGAGTCTGAGGCCCTGCAATAATCCCGTTCCTCTTCCCTCCTCCCTGTGAGTCTGTCCCCCAGCCCATCCCCACCCTCTTTTGTAACCAGCAGATAACACGCCTCTCCCATGCCCCTGCCGCATGCATTGCTGCGTCCCTCCCCCTCACACCCAGCTCCTGATAAAGACTTCAAAGCATTCAGGATGGAGCTGGAGAAGCAGGTGGGGAAAGGGGGAGAGTGTTTAAATCATAAGCTGTTGACAGCGAGAGATTACTGGTGCCTGACAGGAGCTAGCACTGCAAGCAAATTTGCCATGGCAATGGCACCCCCTGGTGAGACAGAGGAGCTTGTCCCTGCGCTCCAGAGAGCGTCTTCGCCTGTGTAGCCATTAATGCTGCTCTGTCTGTGGAAACCCACTTGTGGCCCACTGCCTCAGGCACCCCTGTCGGCACCTGCCAGCACCCTAAAGCTGCTTTCTGTGGAGCAGAGCTGCTTTAGTCTGCTTAGTTCCTCACTTAGATGTGATGTCCCCAGCCACCTTCACAGAGAGCCTCCTCAGGCCACGGGCTTTGCCAGAAAGCATGAGCCAGCAATGGGTTTTCTCCCCTGCTGTGCCACAGCCCAGTCACCCCTGCCAGCCCCACACCTGCTGGGGTGCTGGTGAAATCCCATAGCTCAGAAGCAGACAGCCTCAAGTTCTCTTTACTGTCCCCCTTTCTCTGCAGTACTGATGCCAGGCACAAGTGGGTGAAAGCTTCCATGACAAAACCATACCTTCTTCTTGGACCAGAGGGGAAATGTTCTTCTCTGTTAGGTGGAAATCCACCATTTCAACAACCCATAAAGCTTTGAAATGCTATTAAAGCAGAATTCAGGGCTTTGAACAACTTTGGACAAATCCAAGCAAAGCAAACTAAATGGGTTCAAACACAGACAAATTTGTTACACCAATGAGAGTCTGCTGTCAGTGGAGGGATTCTGCTGTCCCCAGGCCTCACCCTCACCCTGCATATGGCATGATTCCTTCCCTGCAGGTAATCAACACTGGAGACAAAGATGACAGGAAGCTTTTCCCTTCTCCCTTTGATGGGGAGTTCGGTAGATGTGTCATTAAACTGCTTCCCTCCTGGAAGCCTGACAGATGTGCGTCTTTGGGATGTAGGTTGTACATCAGGCAAGCCATGACCCTGAAGGATGTCATATTTCAAGAGGTGTGAGGCCAGTAGTGGGAAGCTGCTTTGTTTTGGAGGGTCTCTGGGGGAACACATAAACGCAGACCATACCATTGAAAGGCAAGAAAACTCCATAAATGGAGTGGGGGTCATTAAAGGAACTGCAGCCACTTTGACAAGAAATAGTGGGCTTCCAAGTCTGGTAGAATTGAAACGTGTTAGTGGAGCAGTTACACGTGGGCTACAGCGTGCAGAGTAATTTTCCTCCCTCTACATGTTTCTCCTGAACCACAGAGAGGTAACAACAGGCAGTGTCTCTTCCAGCATTCCTGGAAGCACTGCAGGAGGAACCACAGTGACCTGCCCCGAGTCACACAGCAGAACTCAGCCAGCAGCAGCCTGTCTGCGGAATTCCTTTTCCTCTCACTGCAATGCAGCTGCCTCTGAGGGGGGCCAGCAGTTCTTGCTGAGTACCCAGCGCTCTGATACGACATCTCCAAACAGGAGGGCAAAATGCAATTACTTCTTTGGCAATGCAGCCAGGATTTGGGGGGGGCTAAATAGCCTCCTCTTCAGTGCCAGGAGTCCTGTCAAGACCTTAAGAAGTTGGTGGCGAGGCTTTGTGCTGTTGCATTAAATTGTTCCTTCCTTGGGATCAGAAGCAAATGGCTGCCTGTGTTTTTTTTCTTTTTCGTCACTGTCCAAGCACAGCTTTGGATTTACACATTGGAAAGCAGACACCTCATTGAATGCAACTGGTCTGCTTTAAGGCAGGAGGTATATAAGAAGGCTAAGAGCTGCCTGTAACAAAGAGAAGAAATGGGGTTAGAGCCATAAGTCAAACAGGAGGTGAATGAGAGGCATTGTAGCTTATCAGTGAGAACAAGGCCAGGATCTTGCCTCCCGCTTCTGATGCTAGTATGGATCTCTTGCTGCTTTTCTCTGAGCTTCTGTTGTTTCTGCAAAACAGGGATGGTGCAACCTGTTTCACTAGAACTTCAAAAATGCTCAGTATGTATAGAAGAGGGTAAAGGAAAGGGTAGCTTGATCTGATAAATCAGAGCCTCTCACATCTTCCCGTCTTTCCCTACAGAGTTTTGATGATGGTGATTCTCGCCTGGACTCCACTGAATTCCTGAAGTTTGTGGAGCAGAATGAGACTGCTGTCAACATCACCACCTACATGGACCAGGAGACCAACAAGCTGCTCAGGTGGGGAGTGGACAGGATGCCAGAAGGAGGGCCAGGGGGCCAGATGTGGTAGAAGAGGGCATGAAAATCCACTCATGGAAAATATGTTAGAGCTTGCACTAACAAAGATAACTGTATGAAGTGGCTTCTCACTTAATTAGGTGTCATTATCACCAAAAGGAGCAGTCCTACCCCTACCCTTCACATTAGGCATGTATCCCAGCCTTCTTTTGCATTAAATCTAGTAGGTGTGCAGTCAGAAGGTGAGTTGGGCGACAGAAAATTTGTCTTCTCTTTTTATTTCCTAATAAATTATCTTTCCAGTGGACCTTACTCACCTTTTACCTGATAGCTAGATCCAGTGCAAGGACACAAAACACAGCCTTTGGGCAGCCTGCAGTTAGACCTGGTGCAAGCATCACATGAAAGCGTCGTTTGAGGGCTTTTCCTCTTTTAATGTGTGTGAGACAATGAGGAGAACAGGCCGTGCTTGTAGCTCTACTTGTGTGAGAGCAGGTAGATGTCAACAGGGGTCCTGGCCTCCTATTGTTCTGAATAACCTCCCACTTCCCAGCCCTTTGCCAGACAGGGAGTGGTTTATGACTATTTTTCTTTTGTCTGTATCCAGTGAGGTTTCCTTACAGAAGCCACTTCTGCCAGGCATCTCCAAGCCTTCCTAGTTATTACTGGTTTTACTCATCTGTACTGTGAAGCCAGTAGCGCGGGGACCAGCCTAGTACAGCCCTGTGCAGAACATGCCTCTGTGTTTCCTTTCAGGGGACTCTGCGTAGATGCCCTCATTGAGCTGTCAGATGAAAATGCTGACTGGAAGCTCAGCTTCAGTGAATTTCTCAAGTGCCTCAGCCCATCCTTCAACCCACCAGAGAAAAGTAGGAACTCTTCACTTGTACTGGGGAACCAGAAAGGTCCTGGGAAGGGAGGAGAGAAGAGAGACCTGTTTTGGGCCAGGCATCAGATGCTGTAACTCCACTCACAGAGATAAAGTTGGCGTCCACCTACCTCCCATCTGACAGCACCCCTTGTCCCTACGTTGTGAGAAGTACTGCTCTTTCTGTCCCAGAGCTCCCACAGCTCGTGTGATGGAAAAAAAAACCTGGATTTTAGAAGCAAGGGTGTAGGTCAAATGGGTATGGTATGCTTGGAAGGTCAAAGCATGTATTTAACAGTGTAGAGGTATATCATGTGAGGAGTTCACATTTGGATAATTCGGGAAAGTCAGACCAGCCCAAAGTCCTGCTATACTCTGCCTTTGACACAGAGAGCCTCCCTGAGGAACATCTCAAAGTTCACTATCCTTCCAAATCCTGCTTAGTGCTACAGTTCACATGGAAGCAGCTTAGTGTTCTGCTGACCAGGCGTGCCCAGCTATTCATCTAATTCATCTCCTCAGGGGCTGCTGGTCCAAAGGTGCTGGATTTACATCCCACTGCAGTAGCACTGAAAAGCAGATGGAGGCTATGGTTCTTAGGGAACATTAAGTTGAACTCTCTGTTGCCTGTTTCAGTGGGAAGCTAGAGATGCTGCACCTCCCATGGAAAACATGATCAGCTGGTTTTCACTTAACACCATATGGGCTCTCAAGTGCTTTAGGGGCCTCAACTTAAACATATAATGGAGCTATTGGAAGAAATGTAAGCTGAAATGAGAACTTCTTTGCGTTCCCTTCTTTTGCAGGGCGATAGCAAATACACAAATCATTTCCCCAGCTTCTCCCTACCCGGAACAGGAATGGTTTCAGAGTAACCAAAACTTTTACCTTGGGTCTTCTCTTCTGTGTATAACAGATGAGGAAATTCAAGCAAATCCAAAACTGAGGTTTCATTTGGAATCGATAAATTGAAGCATGTTCTTTTGAGGAAGTAAAATTACATGTCTGACTTTCCCAAATTATTTCTTCACTGATTTCACACACCAAATTCAGCATTGAATGTCTTGGTCATGATGAAACTTTTGGTGGTTAGGGGAAGGAAGGCCTCCTCCGAAACACTGTACCTCCAAGGTATCTCCAAAGTATGTTGTCTTTAGTCTGCTTGCTATCTCACGACTGCTGTCCTTGTTTTGTGTCTCCCTAGAGTGTGCCCTGGAAGATGAAACCTATGAGGATGGGGCAGAGACCCAGGTGGAGTGCAACCGCTGCGTCTGTGCCTGCGGGAACTGGGTCTGCACTGCCATGACATGCGAGGGTCTGTATGCTCTCCAGACAATTACCCTCTTGAGTTTTGTACAAAAGGGAATTTTGTTTCCTCTCTTCCTGAGGGCACCAGCTCTCCAGATTTCTTCTCTCTCCAGGTTTTCCTCAGTTTCTCTATGGGTGACTTCTGCATCACCCTCCTGTGCTCCGTGTTGGCCAAACCCGTGGTGGTTCTGCTCTCTAAGTCACAGTGTGTAACTGGATTGGGGGCAATGCTGCTGGGGTTTGTTGTTTGGATCTAGCGAGAATTCGGCACCAAAACTTCCAGACCAGAGCTGCTCTGCATCCAGCTGGTTTGGGGCATGCACAGGCCAAATAGAACAGTCTGCAACCACACGTAGGTGTGAGCAAGTTAGTTTTCCTGTATGTGTATCAGTATCCTTGCTGTATCTGTATGTAACATCTGTACAAGAGGAGCTAGGGTCCTGTCTTACCCCAGAGGGGAGGTAGGAGACTTCATCCAGTAATGCCACAAAAGCACTTCTAGCTTCTTGCAGTAAAAACTGTAGAAGCAGAAGAAAATAATGATGACGGAGATGAAGGAAGGTGGTACTCACAGCAAGGCAGAGTTGTTTGTCTGTTCTTCCTCAAGAAGGCCCTTTTTAAACTTTCACAGACATGTTACAATTGTGAGAAGTCGTGGTGGTGTTGCGAGCCAGCTTTCCCTTGCCTTGGAAAACATATGGGCCCTTTTCAAGGAGACATGTCCACTCTACCAACACTGCACTCCATATTTTTTTTTGTCCTTCTTCCCTAGAAACCAGGCTTTTGCCTGAGCTTTGTTTTCAGTGCTGTGCAGGAGCTGTCAGCAGTACATTAGCTCAGAGCTATAGCCAGTAGTTTGGGCAGAGGAGAAGAGAAGGGAGTGGCAAGAGGTATGTATAGAGTTTTTCACATCTATCTGGCCTTCTGCAGCAGAGGCATCGGGATCACACCAGCCCAGACTTGGCTGTGGCAGCAGGAACTCACCTCAGAAAAGACAGCTGTAATACTAATAGAGTTGCTAGCAGAACTGTGGGTAGGTGTCAAAGGCTGAGCAACCGAATGTGTGACTCTTTTTGCTGCCTCCCCGGAAACAACCTTCAGAGCTGCTGTGCAGCACTCAGTTTTGCTGCCTAACTTGTCCCCTGCATCTATGGAAGAAGCACGGGACAACAATTCCTTGACTTTCTGCCCATGTCAGAGCAGCAGAGGAGTTAGAGGCTATTGTTAGAGGGATAATGACACCAAAGAATCGGATCAGATACATCAGCAAGTTGTATCTCTGCTGAGCGAAATTACCTCTTCATTAGGCATCCATTGCTGTACTTAGATAGCACTGAGCTTCCCTTTATTTCCTACAAGACACCAAGACTTTTGAAGTAATTACAGGTGCTTCTTTTAAATAGTATGCAGCTTCTTCCTTGTGGTTTTATTTATCACATGGGAAGGAGAGAGAGGGACGGACTGGGTACCCGGGTTCTGAAGTCCCAGGCAGCTACAAGGCCCCTCTTCTTTCTAAGAAGCCAGTCCATCAGCATATCCTCCCTAGGGCTGCGGCCAACCTGCCTATCTTTGTTCTACTTGGTTCAGTCTCTGAAATTTGCATCCACAGTTTGTTATAACGCTGAACTCTGTTTCTCTTCGCAGGGAAGAATGAGAAGGTGCCTGCTCAGAGACAGCGACCTAATCAAGACTTGACTGAGGAGGAGCTGGCTAGATATGTTCAGGAACTGCAGAAGCATCAGGTTAGCATGAGACTGGAGAGGTCTACTTGTACCAAGCTTCTCCTTGCTAGAGGAGTTCCTTCTGCTTCTGTCATTTGGAGACTTCTGCTAGAAGGGGGAGCAGACTAAAGGGGGAGATCCCTGTGGCCCGTGGGGACAAGTACAGATGTGGGGCTTTTGAGGTATAAGCCAGCGCTGGCAGTGCATGTGGATGGACCAAAGACCTCAGGGCACTGCCAGCTCCTCTGTCAGTGCAGAGCCTCACTTTTGTGCTCTCTTTCTCTAGGAGACAGCTGAGAAGACCAAGAGAATGAGCACCAAGGAGATGTAAGGGGCCTCCACACAGGAGGAGCCCAGGAGGATGGGCCCAACCTGCTGCCCTGTCCTCCCGTGCTGATCTCAGTATGCACAAGTGTCTGCTACAGTTGCCCAGTCACAGATATTTACATTGTATAGCGATGGGTTATTTGTTTTGTAATACACAGAGAATGGGGACGGGAAAGGGGAGCAGAGCCCACCTGTTCAGGGAGCTTCATTGCTGGGGCCTTGGAAGGCTGGGAGGGACTTACAGCAGCTTCTGGGACCCTTTGCCAGAGCAGACAGCTGCTCCCTCCAAGAGCTAACAGGGATTTCGTGTTCCCCTGAATCTGGGGAAAGGATGGAGGTCAGTGCCGGATAGAAAAGGGGGTCTTCAGTCAGTAAAATTGTCAGCACCGGCCTTGTCTGCAGAAATACAGGCCTGGCAGTTCTGTGGCTGAGCACATGTGCTGCAGGGCACCATTAGCCAAGACCCTTGCCCTGCTTACCCTCCCCTTTGATTTGAGCTCCTTAAAGCTGGTCAGCCTGGTGTGACACCTGGAAGTCATGTGCCATGCTGCTGGCATGAGTCCAGCACCTTCCTCCTTGTTTTCCACCAAACTGTCCCCAGCAGCTCCTCCAGTACACTGTGGGCTCCAACACAACATGGTTCCTTTTGACCTCATCTCACTCTTACTCTCCCTGCCCCCTCCTTAGAGGTGCTATCATATTTTTTTTTCTTATCACATTCACATGCTGACTCCTCCTTTTGTTTGGTTTTGTTCTTTTTATTTTATTTTTTTTTAATTACTTTATTTCCTATGGTAGTAACTCAGCTTTTGTATGTTTTGTAGTTCTAGATCTTTCAAGAAAACCCAGGAGGTGGGGTTTTTTTGTTCCTGAAAGCGCTGTAGTGCCCAAGCACGGTTTGTATCGCACTGCGTGCAGCCACCACAAAGCAACTCGTCAGCCCTGGGCTACAGGGTATCTGTCAGCTGGGGATAGCAATGTTCCTCAGGGGAAGAAGAGGCAGGGATGGATGTAATTAGTTTGACCAGGCACAGATTGACACTGCGGCTCCCTAGCTCTTGCTCCCTTAGCATTGACCACGTGCTGAAAGTCTGTGCTTGTGCCGCTCTAAATTGCGCCGAGGGAAGCGCCAAGCAGTCTATATCCAGAGGGACCAGGCAATCCCATTAGCAGGGTGTGCAAAAAGGCTTAACTACAGAGAGAGCTGTTTAGTTGGGAATCTGGGCTGTTAGCCATCTTCTTGGGCTTTCCATCTCCCTCTGGGGTGAGGCAGCAGAATTACTCTTTGATTCCAGGTCTGAGTTTGCAGTCAGAGCTGGAAGCCTCATTACTGACGCATTTCACAGTGTCTTTGACCAGACCATCTTTGACCACCCTCACATCCCTTCACGGGTCATTCTCATCTGACCCTTTTCTCAGAGCATTGGTCCTAGATAGAAATGAAATGCCATTTGGCTGGCAGTCACCTCTGTAGCCTCAAGCCCTTTTCAGTTTCTCCTGCAGTTGTTAAATGTATTTCATACACTCCCGCACCTGAGCATCCAGTTTCCACATTCCCTTCATGCCCCTGCTGTGCATCCCAAACATTTGCATGTGCCCTGAGGTGACTGCTTGTGACTTCCATCTTCCCATTTGTAAGCAACATAGCAGTTGTTGACAGTTATCTTGCGGTCCCCAGTGCTTACTCCAGCAAAACTCCACATGCATCTGCAAAAGAATATTCTACTTGAGTGAAGATCAGCAGGTCTTTTGTCCCAACCTTCCCCTTTTTGCACAGTGCTTTCCTTCGAGAGGAAGAATGAGCTGGTACCTAGCAAGAAGAAAGCTTGGTCCCTCCTGTGGTCTCACCCACAGGCAGGATTTGTTAAAGGCTGCCTGGTCTTTGAGCTGTTTCCCTGGTGTGAACCCAGAGGACTTCCACTGATGTTGGCACAGTGCCACATTTCCAGTGAGAATCATAATCTACCCCACCGTATTACACCAAACATTATGGTTTGGCATAAGACAGAAGGGGGCTGGTTCTTCTCCCATGAGGTTCTGGGTTTAAGAAGCTGTCACCCGTGAAGGTGAGGGGAATGAGTCCATAGGAACTGAAGGTAATGTGGACAACACTACACTGAGATGGAGTCGTTGTGTTCTGGTGGCACTGGATGGAGTGGTTGGTAGAATTGGGAGCACGCGTTAGACATACCCTTGCTCCTCCCCAACAGTATGAGCAGAACAGCTTCAAGTGCTGCAGCTGGAGTCACAGCTACATTGTTAATAAATCACAGAATCACAATGTTGGGGGTTAGAAGGGACCTCTGAAGATCATTGAGTCCAACCCCCCTGCCAGAGCAGGACAGAACTAGAGCAGATCACTCAGAAATGCATCCAGACAGG
>WUAM01000292.1:2077854-2115307 GCA_024336885.1 Actenoides hombroni
CTCTCGGGCCGCGGGGCCCGCCCCCGCCCCCGGGGGGGCCTCCCGCCCGGGGAGGGACCGTGGGCCCTCGGGGGGGGGGGAGGGGGGGGGGGGGGGGGGGGCGGCGGGGCTATTCAGATTCCGGGGCGGTACGGGGCGGGGCGAGGCGTGGGAGCCCCCGGAGTGACGCAAGGGCGGCGGCGCCGAACGGGGCCGTCTGTGGGTGCGAGCGGGATGGCGGCGGCGGGCGGCGCGGCCCCGGAGCCGGAGCCAGAGCCGGAGCCACCGCGGCGCGGCTCGGTGGCGGCGGAGGGCGAAGAGGAGGAGGAGGAGGCGGCGGCGGCGGAGCTGTCGGCGGAGCTGTCTGCGCGGCGCAGCACGGAGGCGCGGCGGCTGGTGCTGTCGCCGCGGCGGCTGTCGGGCCCGCTGCCCTCCGGGCTGTCGCAGTGGTTCCCGGCGCTGGAGGTGCTGGACGTGAGCGGGACGGGGCTGGCGGAGCTGGGCGCGGAGCTGCTGGCCCTGCCGCGCCTCCACACGCTCCTGGCCAAGAACAACCGGCTGGGCGGGCCCGGCTCGCTGCCCAAGGGGCTGGGGCAGGCCCCGCTCGGCCGCTCCCTCCGCGTCCTCAACTTCAGCGGGAACCGCTTCGCCGAGCTGCCGCCCGACCTGCTGGGGCTCCGCGGGCTGCAGAGCCTCAGCCTCGGCGGCAACCGCCTCCACGGCATCCCGCCCGACATCCAGGAGCTGCGCAGGTGAGGGCAGGGCGCCGGGCGGGACGGGCCCCTCCGGGGACGGGCCTCTGCCCGAAGGGGGCAAGAAAAGCCCCGGCGGCTGCGCGGCAAACCCGGCCCGATTTCCTCGCCGCGGAGCGAGGCGCCGCTGGCAGCACGCCGCCTCTCTCGCTCCCGCTCGAGCCGTGAGTTTCGTCCGGCCTCGGATGTCTCTAACTGCCGCTGCTGCTAGCGTGTCTCCTCCCGTTCCTCAGGCCGAGGTACCGAAGCTCAGGGATGCTCTTCAGGGGGATGATGGGCCTCCTGCGCTTGTGAAACGGGCGACTCTGCCGGGCTTTCCTAGGCCTTGGGCTGCCTTGGTGCAGAGGAGGCTCTCTTCATGGCAGTGAGGTGGCAGGAGGTGCTCCGCTGCGTTGCTTTAAAGCAGATCTCTAGGTGAGAGCAGAGAAAAACCCCTGATCTCATGCAGGTCGTGGCTGCACGATGGACGGCACGGAAGGAGAATAAAGATCTGGTTGTGGCTTACGCAAACAATAGGGCCTTTCTGCTGGTACAGCTCCAGTCTCACCAGGGTGCTTGCTGGCACGGTTGGGCTTTTGTTGTATTTCTCTCTATCCAGCCAGCTCGTGTAGGTCTGACGTGTCAGCTGATGGATCTTCTGGAGAGTAGAGCCCTAGGCTGTGCTTAGGGGCAGTGGCATGCCTGGGTCTGGATCAAACCACTGCAGGCCAATGACGTAGAAACCTATGGCTGAATCACGGCAGCTAACAACACTGGTGGGATGGGAACAGATCTTGGGTAGGACTGGGTATTGGCTGCCCACGTTGACCTGGTGTGGGTACTTGGGAAGATTGCCATCATCCTGGGCAAGCTGTAGGCCGTCTTCTGCCTTGTATGTCACACGCAGGCACCTCGGTGTGTTCTGCTGGTTTCTCAAGCCTCGGACTAGCTCTTCTGTGGGCCTCTGCTAAGACTTTGGGTCTGAACGTTCTTCACTCCAGCTCCTTGCCAAGGGACTTGCCAGAGGCAACCTCTCTTACGCAAATTCCAGCAAATTCCAGCAACCTTGACCGTAAGTAGCTGAGTTCACCCTGATGGCTCAGCAGAGCTGCATCCAGTGAAAGCACAGGATTTTGTACGTGGGGTGCTGTCTCCCACAGCCCCAGGTTGGAGGTACCAGAACTGCTTCAGTGCTGATGGGAAATGGTTTTGTCTGCTGCACTATAATACCTTTGGGTATGTGGCTTTTTCCCATATGGCACAGCATAAAGCTGTTGAGGATCTGGAGCAATTCTGGGTTAAGCTGAGTTTGAGGGATGCTAAGAGGCATTTTGAGTGCTAGAGAATGCCCATGTCCTTCTTGGCAGAGCTGGGATGTGTCCAGGGGCTGTAATGAGGAGGAGGAACCTCAGCTTGCTTTCTTTTTAGGAGCAGTTGCTTCAGGAGTAACAAAGGAAAGGAGGACAGTGGCACCAACTTAAAGGGAGAGACGGCCAATTCAGGAGGGCAGCTGTGTGTGGGAGATGATCCACACTGCTTCCATAGCCTGCCTGGTAGCATCCAGGATGTGGTTGGGATATGATTGTTGCACCCATCTCTGAGGTAGAGGCTTCCTGCTGTTGCTTACATGCTCTCATCTGTGGTTGTGGTTTCTCCCCCTCTCCCCAAACCAAACCTCAGCCCTGCTTTTTGTTACCCTGCCGACTGCAGGGAGGTACCAGGCTGCGTAGCACTGCATGTGGTACCCAGGTGAGCTGTGCACCTCCCTCCGTGCTGCACTGCTGACAAACTACTGCTGTGTGGTTACTCTGCTTTTTTTTCCTCTGACCTGCCCTGAAGCAGGGCTCTTGTTTGTCCTGTCCTGCAGCTTTTCTTGGGCTGGTCACGCTCAAACCCCGGAATGACAATTCTGCGAGGGCAAACGCGGACAAGGCTATTGAACTGTCTCTTTATCAGTGCAAAGTGATGTGTCAGGTAATAAAACCAGACTAGACCCAGCTTGTGTCTGCCGCCCGCGCAATCACTGCCAACTCTATGAACTGCTAACGTGTCACTGTAATATGATTGAACTTTAGCTCAAGATAGCAAATCCGTGCTCCGTCGGGATCCTTGGCTTCTTCACCGCTGTGCCATCAGTGATTCTGCTGTATCTGGGACTGCTTAAGTAACAAAACGAAGCGGCATGCTTGCTTTATAGTCTTGATATTCCTCCAGAGGGAATCCTGAATCTGTACTCAATGGGAGCCAAATAACCAGTGACCTGACACCCTTTCCAAAAAGATACTAAAAAACGCGCTGGAGAGAAACTGCTGCTAGATCCTCCTCCTGCCTGTTAACAAGAGAGGTGTCCTCAGTGTGAGTGTGTGTAGAGTTGAAGTGGGTGGAAAGAGCCTGAGCAAAGACAGAGCAGAGCCAGCTGTTATGGCAGGACATCACGGGCACATCTCTTCATTTCTGAACTCTGGGCCGGGAGGTGGGAGCTTGTGCAGGTGTTGGGGCTTCTGTTAACCTCACAGCTCAAGCTGCAAGTGTCCATCTTGCTGCTGCTGGCAAGCCAAGACTTTGAGCCTTTTTCCATATGTATCTTCCCATAAAAGAAGTGTTTCTCGTGTCTTGTAGTCTGCAGGCAGCACTTTGACTGGACACATTCCTCCTGCTGGTATTAGAGGTCCTGAGACCAGCAGTTCTCTTCCTCCCGTGACCCTGGCAGCTTCCCATTTGCTCCAGTCACTGATTATAGAGCTGAGCAGAGTTGCCAAGATCTAGAAATACTTCTTATGTTTCCATGGAACATCTGAGCTCTGAGATTTAAAAAAAAAATTAATTCCTGATAACTAAGCCTCACATCTTTCCTCTGCAGCCCATAGTTTCCTGTCGTAGATTTTGAAAGGGTAGCATCTCAGTTTTAGTGAAGGTCAGGAATACAGCAGGTAAGGAGTCTATGTGGTGAAGCTGAAAGAACAGAGGGCCGATGGGTCTGATCTGCTGAAGAAGAAGGAATCACAGAATGGTAGGGGTTGGAAGGGACCTCTGGAAATCATTGAGTCCAACTCCCCTGCCAAAGCAGGTTCACCTTGAGCAGGGTGCACAGGAACGTGTTCAGATTGTGAAAGCTTCCAGGGAAAGAGACTCCACAGCCTCTCTGAGCAGCCTGTTTCAGGGCTCCGTCACCCTCACAGGAAAAAAAGTTTTTCCTGACGTTGAGGTGGAATTTCCTGTGCTCCAGTTTGTGCCCGTTGCCCCTTGTCCTGTCACTGGGCACCAGTGGAAAGAGAACATGCTGGCAACTGCAGATGCAAAGGCCACGGATTGAGAGACATGTGCTGTGTAGTGTTACTCACACGAAGACAATAAATCCACAACTTTGCGGCACACTGAGGTCACGTATTTTGTGCAAAAACTTTTCCCTAGCACGTTCCCAGTGATCTGGCAAGTTAATGAACAGCAATAAGAACCACATCCAGTCCTGCTTCTGTCTTGTCTTAACTCCTTCCAGCTTCAGCCATCTGCCCCAACCTTGCCCACACAAATCTTCGTGTGCGATGCAAGATCCTGCACGTGAAGTGAGTGGCTTTCACCTGATGATCAGTTACCTCCTAGGCCAACGTAGAAGGACCACCTATAGCTGTGCTGGTGCTTGAAGCTTCTTTCACATGGCTTCATAAGTGGACGAGCATGATTGCTGTGATGCTGGCAGCAGAATGATGCTGGTCATAGCGTGCTGGCACCAGTGGTGAATAGCCTTTGCGTCATGTTTTCTATGAGGAAAATGCAATGCTCTTTCCTCCTAGTTCCACTGTCATCTATGGTGACCTGCAAAGGTAAGTGTGGGCACTGCCAAGGGCATGTTGAGGCTGTGCCAGCTCTGTATGCCCACCACCCCCAGTTACTGTCAGCTAGCAGTGTCATACAGGGCAAGACCTGAATTGCAGCATTGGCTGTTGCTGTGAATTTAGAGCAGAAAATGCACCAGAGGGGTGAGAGCAGTGCTCTTTGCATTGTTTTCTTCTTTGTCATCAGATAAAAGATGAGCTTAGCGTAAGTAGAAATAAGTATCATCTTTTCTGTTGTTCTTCCTTCTACACTGACCTCATCTCTTCAGTGTGAGGTGTTATGGTCAGTCACTGTCTCCAGGCTCGATTCACAGCCCCCAGCAGCTCCTGAGCTGCTATCTGTGTAGACATCCCACCACTGCATTGGTTG
Source organism: Actenoides hombroni (assembly GCA_024336885.1). NCBI lineage: Eukaryota > Metazoa > Chordata > Aves > Coraciiformes > Alcedinidae > Actenoides > Actenoides hombroni. Next base: position 2,082,768 of record WUAM01000292.1, read on the forward strand.
TGTGTATCCTCCCTCTGCTGATCCAGCTGGGGATGTGCTAACGGGCACTGTGTATTGAAGCTGGTGAGCTAGAAGAATGGCCATCTACTCGTGCCTGTTCTGGACAAAGTATGTGTGGCAAATCTGGTAAAACACAGCTCTGATCTTCACTGCCAGCCTGTGGCTTTTGTCTTAAGGGTGCATGGATTGGCTTCATCCCTGTGCACGCTCGGGAGAAATGTCTTGGTACAAGGAAAAATTCTTTGCTTAGCAAAATGCAATTGGTACCTTGAATCTCCTGAGGTGAACCTCGAATTTAGTCCTACTCTTCCAGTGAATGGTCCTGTGCTCAGTAGAGCACCAGGGGCAGGCAGAAATAGCTTGTAAAAGGGCCAGGTTCTTCCCAGGTGTCTGTCTGCCCTGCGTGCTCCTTTCCTTCTTGCTTGGATACCTCTAGTGAAGCCCGGTTGTGCAAGGGCTGGGATCAAAGGCCGCAAATGCTGAACTGGAGTCATCCAAGTTTGGTGTAAAGACTTGAGTGCAGCGAATACCAGAATATTGCTTTTACTCATGGGTAGCATTAAGCATGTTAGACAAGGGCACGCTTAGGAACGGCTGTTACAGTGTGGGAAAAAAAGGCAAGTGAAGCTTTGATAAAGATGCAGCATTAGGAAATCTGCTTGTCTGCCTCCCTTTTCCTTCCCCTCTTCAAATGTTTTGCAAATAGTTTTCAGACTGCTGTTTGATCTTAAATTTGCGTGTCAGCAAAGGCTGTGCCGTTCTCTCGGGAATTAGCAGATGGTAGAACAGGGTTAACAGGAGTGTATTGGCTGCTTTTAAATTCCTCCCCTGCATGAGCCTCAGAACTGCCCTGGAAATTTCTTGCTAAAAAGTTGATCTTAAAAAGACCTGGAGCTATTTTAGTCTCTATTGTTTCTCTTTAGATTAGTTATTTAGATGCATCTGTTTGATGTCAGCTGTTAAGTTTTATCAAAGAAGCATCTATGGGGAAAAGGGGTGGATTGAAAATTTGAGTATCCTCTATCCCCAAGACATTCTTCCCCTGAAACATGACTATGAAAAGTGTCATGGTAATTGAGCACTGGAGGTATTTTTGATACTGTCTCAGAGCGGGCTCTTACTGTTCTGGGGCTTTGAAAATTGTTTGGTGCTAGATGATGACCTGGAAATCTCAAGAACATACTCAAGCAAGAACGTACAGTCTCTTGGCACGCTCAACTTTGCTGCCACCACCTGAGTCAGGTCACAGTTGTTTGAGCATTTCCCCGCTCTCTTCCTGCGTGTCAAAGGATTGACACAGCCACCCTACAGCCCTGTAGTGTGAAATCCTCTGCTCTGGAGAGGAGCAGCACATGATGGGGCCTGGCTGTGCTGGCTGCTGCTCAGCAGCGATTGGTACTGGCTGTGCTGAGGGAGGGTCCTGCTGGATGTGAGGCTGAAAGGGACTCTGGCCTTTTATTAGTGTATCTGTAAACATTGCTAAAAGGCAGGAGAAAAAGTGTCAGCCCCCGTTAGTTACTCTGTCAAATAGGTTGGTTTTTTCCCCAGTTTTTGTTGAGAAGATTTTGTTAGTGTTTGTCCCCTCTTGAAGCTCATTCAGCCAGAGCCTGTGTGGTAGGCTTGAAGTACATCATTTATTCCGGCTTCAGAAAGGGGAACTGAGCTTACATTCACTCGAAGCTTGTTGCTCTCTGTCTCTTCTCAGTTCCTGGACTGACTTTTGAAAGTACAGAAAAACTCCATCCCTCTGTGTATGCAGCGATGCACGAGTCCTTAGCTGGCTGCTCCAAATGGCCACCCAGATTAATGATTGTCAGAAAAAGCAGGGCTTTGGTGTGAAAGGTTAGTTAGAAGTGTTCGCTAAGCTCGGCTCCGTCTCTGCTGCTGTCCTCTTGTGAGAAGCTGTGGTGAATGCTGTGGATTGCCTTGGTGAAGAGGGCAGAGCTCAGCAGTGCTCTTGCTCGTCTTCCTGAGCAGCTAACTGCCCCCCGAGCAGGACAGCTTGAGAGCCAGCGTTGCCTTGGCCTTTAGGTACAGGCTTTGTAAGATATGTCTTAGTCTACTGATCTCAGCAAGGTGATTCAGAAGATAGGTAGAGAGAGAACAATTTTTAAGAAGCCCTTTGTTGCTGCTGAAGGAGTTACCTTATTTAGTGCATTTTTAGTTAGAAAGTTAGCAGTCTGGCGGTGGGGCTTTGTATCCTACCTAGTGTAACTCAGTGTTTTCATTACTCAGACTTGAAAAAGACTGGATTTGAAAGCTGTAAATGGTTTGTAGGCAGTGTTATCGCAGGCTTAGTTTGTGCAGTAAGCTGCTCTTGAAACTTAGGCATTTCACACCTTGAAATAAATGTTTTGCTATATATATTTGCACCCCTCTTTCCATTCCCTGGTAGTATGTGTTCTTATGCAGTTTGGCTTTATAGGTATTCTTGTCCTCAAACACAGAGGGTGAAGAGTTAATAATTCACTTTTTCCTTGGAAGTGGAAGCTTGTACACACGTAAACCTTGTTTAAACATTGAAATCCACCAATACTAGAATTCCCTTGACCAGCAGTTTTTCAGTGTGGGCTCCAGCAATGGCATGGAGTTAAAATACGCCCAGGAATTGTACGGTCAGCAGTTAAGTCCCTAATGAGAGCCAAGTAGCCTAAATCCACCTTGGGAAACAATGGAGGTTGAAGAAAGAATTTGAGTTAAAACTCAGGGCTTTGTTAGGGGATGAAAATTTCATTAAAAATAATCTTCCCTTGAGGTGGTCGCTGCACAGCAGCCTTCCTCCTACCCTGACTCCTCGCCTGCAGGTTGTCTGTGTAGAAGAGAGGTTACTTTTGAACAGTGGGGTTTTGGTGTTCTGGGTTTTTTCCCGTGTAATTTCTTGCATGTTGAGAATAACCTCCAAATGTGCCGTCCCACGTCATCCCTCAGCTGAAGCAAGGTTACTTCCTTTTGTACGGGCAAATTCAGCTTAAGCCTTAATTTTGTGCCCACATTGCAAATCATTTAACGTGCCTCTGACATCCTCCTAAAAGGTAAGCAGATCTGGAGAAAGTTAAGCCCAAGTGAGCATCTCCTGGTGTGTTGCAGAGGTCTGCAGCCAGCCCCCGCTGTAGTTAAGCAGCCAACCCGAGCGTGTACCAGAGATCTCGAACCAGCCTCTGCAGACAGGGCTGTGGGATCCTCCTTTTGCAGACCTGGGAAAAAGCATTGTCTGGACTGTGATTAGCAATGGAGTCTCTTTCCAGACAGAAGTACCCAAACTGAACCCGCCTTTGCTCCTCTTCCAGGCAGCATCTGAGAACAGGGGAGGAAAACTATTTGACTCAGTTGGGACTTGAAGCTGTTATGTTGAAGTACTCGACAATTTTGCTTCCTAGAAGAGCAGAGATGTACAGCACATACTGGCTACTCCTCCTGGCAGAAGGGATCTAGTGCCTCTAGAATGAAGATTCCTGCCTCCTATTCACTGAGTTTTCTCAGGATGTCCAACAACTTCTTTTTTTTTATTATTTTATTTTATTTAGACCCAAACTGCAGCTAAGCCCAGCTAATATATATGGTAGCTTTGGGCTCTATGACTTGAGCATACTGCAACATTGCGTGGATGTTCCCGTGTGACTTTGCTTTATTCCGGGCTGTTGCAGTGCGGTGTTGCCAGTGTGTGACTTGTGTCGAAGCTGGACTGGCTGCCCCTGGCGGCTGCTGAAAGGTTGCAGTTAGTCCCCGACCAGTCACATGATGCCAGAAAGAGCGACTAATTCTTGTGCAGGGCCAGGATTTTTAAGGAGAGCCGCTTGCTCTCTTGCTTTGTCCCTGCAGAAACCCAGAACTCTGACTGGCTGCAGCAGGAGCTGCGTCAGGGCTGCAGACCCTGTGTGCAGAGGCTGCTCTTCCTTGTGAATAAGAGCAGGAGCTTTGCTGGTGGGGTTGGCATAGGAATAGATCGTTGTCTCACGCCTACATACGTTACATTACAGCTGTAATGGTGACTGCAGGAGGCTGGAGGTAAAACTCAACACTGTCTGTTGTGAAGCAGCACCTCCGTTGTAATTTTGACGTGCAACTCAGCTTTTTTTTTTTCCTTCCTTCAGCAAATAATCTCATAGTCATCTGTAGAAGTTTTCTTTAAGAAACACAGGAAATGAGAAGACTCAGTGTTAAATGTAACTGGAAATGACCTTAATGAAACAATGCGGTGTTTTCTCGTATCTTTTTCAGTTTAGAGTTTCTGTACCTTGGAGGGAATTTCATTACTTCAATTCCACCTGAACTAGCAAACCTGCCTTCTCTAAGCTATCTCGTTCTGTGTGACAACAAGATCCAGAGCATTCCACCTCAGCTGGCACAGTGAGTATTTGCTGCCATCAGCCACCAGCTGTAATGAACTCTTTGAACTTTTCCTTCTGCGCATGTGGACCTGGGAGGACCTATTGTCCTTCAGTTTGTTACTGTGACTAGACTTAACAAGAAGATCCCTAGCGTGGTGTGTTGCAGGTAGACAGACCATGAATGTATAAGATGGAAATCTCAAAGGGTTATGGAGAAAAAAAAATGTCACCATGTGCACACTTTAAGGTGAATATTAATAAATTTGTACAGGGAGCCTTGAGAAGTACCTGAGCAACTCAGAAAAGATAAACTGCCATGCTGCCGTATTCTTAGTGATGAATACTTAGGCTGGTTTTGTCTTAGAATGTTCTAGTGTTTGTTAAATGCTGCAGCACAGCTCTAAAGGGTAAGTTGCCAATTTATCTGGTTATTAGGGGGAAAGAGAACATTGCAAACTCTGTACTGGTAGCTTAAGGTGGGAGGTGAAGAATTCTGTGTTTAGTTATAACCCAAAAGCAACTGAATAGCAGCACAGAGTTTTCTAAGTGGGAATTTGATGAGTTTGATGGTGTAATCCACTGATTTACTCTTGATGTACAATGTCCAGTTGTCTTGTAACTTGTACTGGTTTGAGAGCATCCCTGGATGCTGTGCTGGAGCATCACTTTGTGCTTCTTCAGAGAGAATGCTTCTTCCAAAAGCCCCAAAACTGCTTGTCACCTGTGCCCGTGCTTGCCTGGCCTGACCTTGTTTAGCCTTTGAGATCTGGTAGTATCACAGCCCGAGGTGGTGCAGCCACGAGCAATGAAAACGTGAGGTTTTCCAGGATTGGCTGCCTACCAGCAATCATCTTTAATGCATGAGTGAAAGCAGGTGACTTGTTCAGAGTATTGCATGGAACTGTTCCTGGTGTGTGCACTGTGTACAAGGAAACATTATCTCCCCTGAAAGCACTCAGTTTGTATACTTTTGTTCTGTACTACCTTTTTTTGAGGTGGTGGGAAGGAATACTGAGAGGGACAGCAGCATATTTAAGGCTGTGTTTCTTTAACAGGCGTTCTGGAGCTGAGCCAAGTTTTCCAGGGCATTGTGTGTGCTGGAGTAACAGCAGCTCTTTTAGCGTGAATTTATGCTTTAAAAGGAAGAAAAGCCAAATAAAAATAAGTTGCTGGGAGAGGGGAGAGTAATGACATCTGTGTAATGCAGCTGCAGAATGATTTTTGTTTGCACATCTTGACTGAGTTTCCATCTCCATCCTCAGGCTGCATTCCCTGCGTTCCCTTAGCCTGCACAATAACCTGCTGACTTACCTGCCTCGAGAGATCCTTAACCTGGTCCATCTGGAAGAGCTGAGCTTGCGTGGGAACCCACTGGTGGTTCGGTTTGTCCGTGACCTGACCTACAATCCCCCAAGCCTCCAGGAACTGGCTGGCCGCACAATTAAAACTCGCAACGTGCCCTACGCTCGCAGTGATCTCCCAGAGAACCTCGTCCGGTATCTGAGCTTGGCCAGCAACTGTCCCAACCCTAAATGCGGGGGTAAGTTCCTCTTCACTGCTCTGCTTCCTGCTTTTACCTGATGGGTTTTCTTTCCCTCAGACTTGTCAGGTCAAACGTGTTGTTGCATCCAAATTCCAAGTGTATTTCACCGCCTCTGGGTATCCTGCAGACTCGTCTTTAAGGAACCTCGTTCACTTAGGAACAATGTTCAGAGCTGTAGTGCTGGTTTACTGTATTTGTGTGGGAATGTAAGACAGGGTTTCTGTTGAAGCCTTTGCATCTCATCTCAGCACTCCACTATCTACGGTCTGAAGTTTCCAATCCATCTGCCCTGAAATAGCTCAGAATGAGTAATGGGCAGTAAAACTCTTGCAAGCAGTCTTGCTGAACAGAGAACTTCGTTTCTGGGTGGAAAAGAGGAGAGAAGCTGTAGTGCTTGGCAGTTACCAAGAGTAACTTGTTTTCCTCTTGCTTGGGACTTCTAGCAAGTAGTTCCTGGAATGAGAGGACTTCATAGGAAAGCCTGAAATGCTTGGGCTTAATTTGACTTAACGCTTAATCGTTACCCAGAGTATATGTTCTGCAAATTTAGCCTTTAGAAGATTGAGTTAAAAAAAAACCCCATTAACTACTATCTACCCTGCAGTCATAACACAGGAGGTTATCTTATCTCCCTACAGGACAATATCAAAGCATGCTCTGTAAGCAAAGACAGAAGGGCTGGAACGTGTGGTGGAAGGGAAAGAAATGTTTCCTTTTTTTCAGAGTTTTGCACAACTTAGATAAGAGAGGATTGGGTTTTGCTCATTTTCACTTTTCCTTAGGTACTACCACATTACTGCAGCCGTTGTTCTAGCGCTGCAGGAGAAGAGCTTACTCCAGACCAGCTAGGACTTAAAACACTGCTGGAAACTTCTGAAAATGTCACTGTCTAAAACCACTGGCTGTGACAGGAAGGGAACGTAATTGTGTGTTACAGCAACACTGTTGCCATGGAAAGTAGCATGCAAGCTCAGCATGGCGACTTCACTCAAGCAGAAGAAAAGTGGAGCTGTGAAGGTCTATTTGTGAACACGGCTTTACTAGCTGGTAGAAGAGGTTTTGCAAGTTTGAAAATAGAGTGGGTGAATTAATTTGACATTTAAGACGTGTGCAAATTCCCAGCCTGAGATTTCTCCCTAATGTTTAGAAGAATTGCCAGATTCTGTGGAAGTAGCTGCCCCGTGTCTCCTCACGTAGAGTATGCCATTCTGAATCGCCTAACACAAAAAGTTTTACAGGATTATTTTTTGTTCTACTAAGAAAAGAAATTTCACCTTTCCGTAGGTATCCTGATCCCTTTTCTTCCTCCAGCATCCCTTGTCCATTTATACCCAGTGCTGGGTCAATTCCATCCCAATCTGAAGCGCTGGCACCAGCCGCAGCAACCTTGCAGGCTTCACAGCTTTCCCTGCACGGGGTGTCTCACGCGTCGCTCCTGTTCCCTTCGCCCTTACAGGTGTCTACTTCGACAGCTGCGTCAGACAGATCAAGTTCGTCGACTTCTGCGGCAAGTATCGGCTCCCGCTGATGCACTACCTGTGCTCCCCGGAGTGCTCCTCTCCCTGCAGCTCTGCCTCCCAGAGCTCCACCTCCCAGAGCGAGTCCGACTCTGAGGATGAAGCCAGCGTCGCTGCGCGCAGGATGCAGAAAGTCCTGCTGGGATAACGGCGAGCGAAGGGAGAGGGGGAAGACAGGGAAGAGAAGAGATTTGGAAAGCAATCATGGAAGAGCGAAGCATGAGCCTCTGGCCTGAAGGGCTCACGAGAAACTGTCCTGAAGTCCATGTAAGGGGCAGAACATCTTAGCAGGCCTAGACTTGCTCGGTGCAGTGCTGCTTAGGAGAACTAACTCAGTGGCATGGTGCCTGGGGTTGTCTCCTGTCTGGGAGACACCCTCCCTTCCCTTGCATGGGCTGGGGAGGGGGATTTCTTCTCACTGGCGGATTTAGAAGGGTTTTAATAGATGACACTTCACTGGCCTTCAGTCATCCTGCAGAGCACAGGAGACTGTCCAGATCTTAGAACACTGTGGGAAATCAGAAACAGGCTAATGATGCCATGAGAGTATGTATGGACCCCAATGTTTTAGATAGCGGTTTGATTCTTTGCTGTCTCCTTTGATTTGAGTTACAGATCTTACACCCATCTACTAAGGCTGGGAGCTGGGTTTTGGTTTTTTTTCATTGTTCAGTAGATTTTTTTTCCAAGCTCTGGTTACTCTTCCTTTGCTTAGAGGCGTAGGGTCTCCGTGCTGTTACAGACGTTACAGCCATTGTAGAACTGAGCCACCTTTTCTCTCCCTTGTTACACCAAGCTGCTCTTAGTGTTTCCTCCTAACTGTATTCATCATTTTTCCTTCCACTGCCTCTTCCCATTACAACTGGAGTGTTGCTGTCTTTATGGTGCCTTCGGAATACAGACAAGTTGTTCTACTGAGACTTGCTCGTCCTTCAGACTTGTGGCCATGTGTGCCTGTGCAAGGGACCAGATGCGGTACTCTGGGTCATGTTTTTGAGTCTCAGCTTACTAGAGCAAATCTGCTTTTTTTTATCTGTGAACTGCAGGGAAGGTCTGGATTGATGATTCTTGTTCCTAAACAACCGTGTCACCCTGCCTCATCTAGTTCCACTGTGCTTGGCACAGTTACTTCCCATCTCTAAGGTCATCTGCTTAAAGCAGGCAGCAGCTTAGTGAATTGGATGTACTGAGAGAAGTGCCTTGGAGAATGTTTTTGGTTGGGTTTTTTTTCTTCTAACACGAGAGGAAAAGCCATTAGGGAGGCTAAAGTGCATTGCCTGAGCATCTTGCACAAGGTTGTTTTGAAACCTCTTATTTATTTGTTTGCATTTGCTCTTGTCATAATGGCTTTGGTAGTCTGTCGGGTTGTTCAAGTAACACATTCAGTTGTCTTAAACTGTGTTTAAATTAAAGCTGCGGAAAATAGCTCAGAATTTTTAGGTATCGAGATAGAGCTTATAAAATTATTATTATGAATTGACAGATGTATGCTGTAAATCTACAGTATGGGGCTGTTCTGTGCTTTGCACAATGAAAGCTGCCTCTCGTATTAATATTTCATGGCAGACAGTCCTCTTGATGCAGTTTCAGAGCAAATCCAACTGTGCCTTTGAGTGCTTGAGCAGAGCAAATACGTTGTGTTAAGAAGCTAAATGAATAAGAAACACTTTTATTAACCTGCTTTGGTCCTAAGTGGGAAATTAAAAACCTGTGCTCCTCTCCTGCGTTAGGAAAACACGTGTACCTATTTGAGTATCTTGTGGCAGCTCTGTCTTAATGGTCCTCTTTAATTATATTTGACACTTTATGTATAAAAGCACTTTGATAATTCTTCTTTGTGACTAGCTTTAGTGATATTTTATTTTATTTTTTAACTTTAATTAGACTACGATTTTTCCTTTTAATGTGACCTGATGAACAAGGTCTGTGAAACTTTGTATGTTCCAGTCTGTCTCGGTGTGCAGGTTGAACTTCTTGCCTTGCATTTCCTTGACAGCACTGCTCATTTCCCAAGTTACCTTTGGAGATAACTGGAATTTGAAAGAAATTCCCTGTTTGTAACACAGCACCCCATCCGTTACGAATCAGAGCAGCTTAGTCTGAAGGTTCCCCGCACGCACGGATCCACGAGGAACTACATTGCATGTGCTCTGTGCCTTTCCAAATAATTCTTTTAAGGATATTTTTAAGAAACAATAAGGTTTTTTTTTAAGACACAACAAGGTATACGTGCAAAGAAACTGGATGTCACTTTAGAAAATTCTGTAAGGTTTGCTTGGGAAGAAGAACCTACAGATTTTGAGGGAAACCGACTGCATGCTGTTAGCTAAATTGGGATCAGGGAGTGGCCTGTGGGTTTTTTCATCTCCTTTTTTAGATGCTTCTTCCTGTCCCAAGTGAATATCATCATACCAGTGCTGAAGGACAGTACACTGATTACAGAGCCACAATTTTAAATTGGCTGCTAGTATAACACTAGTGAGCAGCTGAGTGATCTGCAGCTTGGCTCCTCCACCAGTGAAAATGAGCCACAAGTTGAGATCTCAAGATCTTTTGAGCTCAGGGAAACGAGGTACCACCTTCCTTCCTTCTCTTTAGCAGCAGCTGTCTTGAAGTCATGCATTTTTCCACTTCACAAAGTCAGATTTCACCATGGTTCCTGTTTGCACAGTAGCACCTCTGTGTGTGACGGGTTAAGACCAGTTGTGGCCAGTTCTAATTTAGCTTGATCCTTAACTGCATTTTCTTTCCTAACTGACAGGCATCCCAATTCTAATAGGGCTAATAGGCTAATCTTTTTCCTTTTTTATTTTTTTTTTTTCTTCCACAGATTCTTCACTGTAGTCAGGTCGAAACTTGACAGCTTATGCAGTTGATATCTCTATGCATTTTTAGACTTGGTAAAATGTCTTGCCTCTTAAAATTTTATATATATTCCCAAATATTTCTATCTAGTTTTTGCTGCTGGAATCTAAAAGTGCAATTCAAGTAAGTCAGAATTTAAAACAATCAAGGAATTGTAAGAAAAATAAATGGTTGGCTGATTGGTTTGTAGTTAGTTGGTTTGTTGGTTTTTTTTGGTTGGTTGGTTGGTTTTTTTACCCTTGGAGGTGGATTTGAGAGGACAAGGGATGCAGATTTGTACTGTAGTACCTCATGTACTGAGCCCCTGGGAGGCAAGTTTTTCAGCAATTATTAGCCTCCAAAGACTGGAAAATGTACTGGGCAATAAAATAGGTAAGATACGACTTGAAAATAAACTGATGGATGGTAGGGACTAGTCCTTACCGTCCCCTTCTTGGGAGCCCTGAGAAGTAGGCAGCGGTTTTGCCAGCATTACAGCTCTTTTTTTGTCAGTTTTAAATAGCGGATTTCAGTTCCTACAGATGCATCTCCGAGTGAAGTCTTCAGTGTTTAGGTATCAGTCCCCTTGTTGCTACAGCAGCCCAGCACGTCCAGCTTTTCATAACTGTTCTTAAGCCGAGGCCCAAGTGTGTGAAGCAAAGTTGCTCATTGCTGCTTCCCCGCGGGGCGCGGGGCCCCGCCAGCGTTCACCCTCTGCCCCCCACCTCTCTGCCAAGGGGAGCTGCTGCTGCTGCTTTTCTGAATGCAGGTACTTCATGTCAGCTGTGGGGCTGTGTTGAGAAAGAAGCAGAATAATCAACTCGACTGAAAGCAGCTGAGATAGTTGCCAATTCTTTTCTATTTCTCTTTCTTTTAAGAAGTGAGACTTGAGGAAGTCAGTAATGAATATTTAAACATATCCTGCAGTGGCCAGATGCAGTTTTTCACGGGCTTCTGTCCTGGTCATTTTAAGGGGTTTTTTTTGAAATCTTGTGTTGAATTATAATGGGAGTTGGGGGGAGGGAGGGGAGAACCAGCTCCTTTTTGTTCCTTATTCTTGTTGGCAATAATGAATGGAAGGAATTTAATCCAATGAAAGTAATGAAACTTAATCCCTGCAATGTGGCTTTGTTACCCAGTTCAAAGAACTATTTTAATGCATCTTATTCACACCATGCCCTTCTTCCCCAGCTGAAGATACTTTAAATAGACTACTTCAGAATGCACACTAATACAGCAGTAACTCTATCTTGGAAACCTTTCTATTGATTATTTCATCTGCCTGCCTGACTAGAGGATTGATCTTTACTGACCTGAACATTAAGGGTAGAAAGGGTTCTCATCCAGGCCCCTTGTTCAGTTTTTATCATGAGCATTTGTTTTAGGAAGCCTTGAAGTGCCTTCTGTTTTTAAATGTCTATTTTGCTAGAAATGTATGAATGTAGAATATCTCTTAACAGTATTTCTTTTTGAGCTGTAAAACAAATTGCAAACACTAAAGCAAAAATGTTCTTTCTACAGTTGTCTGTCTTTTATTTGCCAACATCTCGACTCTGGTATTGCTGCAGGCAGAACCTTTACAGACTTGTAAACACAAAAAAATGGGGCTTTACATGGTCAGGGAACAGATGAGATTTGTCCTGTGCTGTGTAAAACCAAAAGTGGGTGAGGCTTCCAAAGGAACTGCTGAAACTCTTGGCTTTTGGGGCCCACTTGTGACAGACCAGTGTGTGTTGCAAGCCAGACGCTGGTTCGCTTCTGGTATAGTGTTGCAGAAATTTGCTCCACAGTTTAAAGGTAGAAGTAACTCATGGGCAAGATAAATACACGAACAAGAGAAGGCAGTGCCACGGTGGAGTTTTCCAGCAATATGAAACAACAGTTTTAAACTTCTTCATTTGTTTCCCTCTTAATACACTAACCCTGAAACCTGTAAATGATTTTTTGAATGTTAACTTTCTGATCATGTTAACTGGCTAATGTGTTCCCATTTCTTTTTGTAATCCCATGTTTCCTCCTACGTCCTGAAGAGTTTTTGTGATCTATTGCCAAAATGTTTCAGATCCTGCCGTGCAATTACCAGTTGTCAGTGCAGAAATGTGGTGTATTGGAAAATGAGACAGTGGGAAACAAGAATTACTTGATATTAACTTCAGCAGGAACTATTTCGGAGATGGCTCAACTTTGTATGTAATGAAAAACCTCTCAAATTATGCACCAGCCTCATTTAATATAACATAGTGAGGAATGCAGTGACCTTGCCTGTAATAACCAGACTGAGAATATTCTTGCCTCTTTTTGTTAGCTAAAGATACAATTTTCTGTGCCTTCTTAATACCTTGCATATATTCAGAAACAAAATCACAGAAGTGCTGTTTCAAAGGAACCTCTGGTGGTCTCCAATCCAGCCTCTTCATTTAAGCAGGACTATTGCCAGTACTAGTTCAGGTCACTGTGGGGTTTGTGTAGCTCAGCCTTAGAAACCTCTAAGGATGAAGAGTCTCTGCCTCCGGTGCTATAATCTCCTCTTAGTGCACAAGTCTCTCAAAATGTCCAGCATCTTCCTGATATTAGTTGCCCAATTCCTAATCTCAAGGAGCAAATCTTGGCTCTCAACCTTTCTTCTCTGCTTTTAGCCCTAATGCAATGAGAAGAGGGTGAATGAAACATGAGTTAGGTAGATGCCTGAAGCAGATGCTCAGAACATCTGATGTTTCAGTCTCATGCAAAATTGCACAGATCTAAAAGGGAGCATTATGCCAACGCTTTGGAAGTGCTCTTCATTAAAGTAAAATAACATATATGTTTCCTACTCAGTGGGACTGCCTTAGGTGATCAAGACAGCTAGATCTGAATGTATGCACCTTTTCCTCAGCACTACGCTTGCAAGTTGCAGTTGCTGACCATTAAAAAACATATATTTGGAAGAAAGTTACTTGTAGTGCTGTACTGAATAAGGCAAGTGCCATCTGCACCCTTAGCCACAACCTGGAGAGGGCATGCCATGTCCTAGTGTTTCTTCCCTTTTGAATAGCCACTGCTCTATGGCAGCTTGCTGGAGGAGAGTTAAGAGCATGTGTTCTTGTTCTACAGATTGCTACAGTCTCTAGTCTCACCGGTCAGCAAAGTGGAGAGTTTTGATAAGGAGGTATAGCAGCAACCAGGGTCCTTTTAGGATGGAGTGGAAGGTAGTCCATAATAGAGCCCAAGTCCTACTTCTAACTGGTCTTTTGTGGTGAGGTAAGGGTGCAGATCATCTGGTGTCCATTCAAGAACTGGCTGCCCAGGGAACACCCAGGACCCTTCTTTTTGTGCTGGCCTGCGGCTTACCTGGTGGCAGCTCAAAGCTTTGCTATCAGATGGGCAAAGGATTAACATGTCTTCAGAGTGTTGTCCAAATTCCTCATCTTCTTCTTGACTGGAAAAAGCAGGGCCTGAAGTCAGTACTGATTAGTCTGTTTTAAATCTCCCCTACATATTACACTTTCATCAGAGTGTCAAAGCCTCACAAAGCTGGCTGACAGCGATCTGATAATCGCTGCTGGTGCATTGGCAAATGAATGACTTCACTGAGTTGCGTCGTTGCTTGTGTAAGGGAACGTGACAGACCAGGAGTATTACAAGGTCCTTGCCTGTGCTGCGACATGGACGCTGATGAACTGGTAAGTTGGGAGGGCAAACAAACCCTTCATCTGGATGATTGTTTGGGTGGGGGCTCACAAGCTGAAGCCTAGCTAGTTGGCGTGTCACCCTTTGCATTGGCAAGGACACAAACATCTACTGCTGCTGAAAGGACCTGTATGAAAGGCACAGGATTGTTTGGGGGTTGTTCCTGAAAGAGTAAATTTCAGCCTTAGGGATTTGAAAACAGACAGGAAAGGAAAATGGTGTGGTGGAAAAATATTTTTCCATAATTCCAGGGGGTCCTGGCATCCATAGTAAAAGTGACTTTATAACAAGCATGCCTAGTATTGAGCAATCTGTCCTTTGTGCTAGACAAAGTTCTGTGCTTCCTCTCCAAAGTCTTGCTTTGCAAGTGCTGTTTTATTAACTGGGGAGGGCAACCCTGTTGTTTTCTCAGGAAGAGCCATGTGGATGACTTAGTGGATTCTGCTTGTGAGCAGGATGACACCGAACGAGTCTTCACCAAGCTGGAAGATCATGGGAATAGGAGGAGGGTGGATACAGAGCTGGACACTAGAAATAAGGGCCCTTCTATTTCCCTTACACTAGCCCTCTGCTTCAAACAGGCGGCATATTATTTTTGGAGGTGGGAGAATTCTGGTCTTTGGAGAACATCCTTTGCATCAAGTAAATGCGTCTCTGCAACTTTTCATTCCTCTTTGGCAGAGGATCCCTCTGAGCTGCTCAGGGCAGTTCTTTTCCTGATGTATTGCCCTGCTCTCAGTCAGAGAGCCTGCGGGGCTCCCTGAACTCAGTCCCCTGGCTCGTGCCTCCCCTGGACCAGATAGGGATGTGCTCTCTGCTCCCACAGATGGAGAGGGCCGGTGAAATCACGGGCTGAACCCGGCACTTTGTTTCTGCTGTGCATACCGCTGCTGAAAGGGACTTGCTGGAAGGTTTTAAACCATCTCTTTCATTTATATAACCAAACACCCTTTATAATCTAAATCAGACCCGAGTGGTTTGCAGCAGTGGTTTTTATCTTCAAATCAACACTGCAGTGTGTTTTCCAAAGTTGGGTTCCCCAGTTACTCTCTTCAGATATTTGGCATTAAATTGCACATCTTATTGTTTGTTTTTCTTTCTTTCAAGCAGTTCTAAGTCTTCTACTAAGAGATATAATCATAAAAGGCCTTGCAAAAACCCCCATGTGACTGGGCTCGTTGGAACATGTTTTGAAACGGTCCAGGAATGTCTGAAACTTTATGTTGGTCTTTCACAACTTGGAACCCCATATGGTTGCCTCGCACTTTGAAAACCTGTTCAAAGATGACCCTTTGCCATGGTTTGTAGGGAAATCCCACCGCGAAAGCTCGGGCATCTGGCCACAGCTCACCTCTGGTTCCAGGCAAAGACCTCCAAGCATCCTGCCTCGAAATATTTTTGTAGTGCTTTTAGGAAAGCAAATTTCATTTGGTGTGTATGTGAAGGGGAAAAGTATGGCCTTAAGAGGCAAAAAACCTTCCTTGATCAAATGCTGCCAGCTGGCATCCTCCAGGCTTGTCACAGCAGCAGGTATTTTCAACACTGCACTCTGAGGTCTCTACAACTGTGGGCCACAAGGGAAAAAAAAACCTGCTGTGGAGCATGTCCAGGAGCATCTCGTTTACTTCATCTCTTGATAAAGGACTGTGGGCATCTTATTCTATTCATGTGGAGTTCAAAAGTATGTGTCTGCTCTGGTTTACTGCTATAAATTTGGCCAGCGTTAATAGTGGCTGGCAAAGCCCTGATGGGGTGTAATCCTATGTTTCCCACTTCAAGCAGGGGATTGTGGCTAGCGAATTCCCCTGAGGAAAGAGGGCAAAGGCAGGCAGGGCGTCTCCCAGGGCCAGCATGTTCCCGCAGCGAGGAGAAGCCTGAGCTTGTGGTTGTTTACCTGCACCAGTGGCAGGTAAGTGCCCTTCTGCAGTGCCATTTGCACAGCAGGGGATTAGCAGGGTTTGTCTTCCACCAGCAGAGAGCACAGGGAAAAATGCAGGTGCAATATGCAAGGGGAGGGGGAGATACTGCAATTGCTGCTGGTGGTGTGGGTGGCTGTCCCAAAAACAAGCTCTCCCGAGAGCTGGCTGGGCTGCTGGTGATGGTGTTAAAAACACACATCCCTGCATGGTCCAGGGGAGGCACAGCTCTGGCTGAGCAGTGCACACAAAACCAAGAGAGGCTCACAGGAGGTGCCTCATGGGCTTAGGAAATGGCAGGTGTCTTTGCCGTTACGCGGGTGAGCTTTTGCATCCAAAAACTCACTTCTCTTGAAGAAAGAGGTTCTCCAGCTTCTCCATCCTTCTCCTCTAGGTCGCCACAGGGGCTTTGTTCCCACAGTCCTGGATCTGCCCCTCCAAGGTGACTGCTTTTCATGCGTATTGAAAATGGGTGGCAAAAGTGTCACTACTGTGTCACACTACCAGTTAGCTAAGGTTCATGGGGATTCCTCTTATGGCTGAAGGAACATAGACCCCAGGCTAATTCCTCAAACCAAATACCAGCTTCCAAACCAAGGGTATCCTGACACAGAACACCTTCTAACAGCCTTTGTTGTCTCCTGGCAAAAGTACAACACAAGGTGGTTATCTGAGCCATTCATCACGAAGTCTGAAGGTGGCTTCTCTAACAGGTGAGTGAGGAGGGAACATCCTTTTGAAGGGGATTTTCTGAACTCCAGACCCTCTTCAGACAAGCTGTAGCTTTTGAACAAATTTGTGGAATATGCCTTTGATACCAACCCATACATCACGAGTGTCTAGTAAGGGTAAGTCTCACCTCATGGTTTTTTTTAAACCATCATAGTGTTTTCCCCAGCTTTCTGGGGACAAAGGCGAAGCCTAATGATACTTAGACAAGATAAAACGAGGCCTATCTGCTCTGGTCTGGCATTACTCAAATAGCAATAGTGGTGTGATACAGGGCCTATGGGTAGAGGCAGAACGTACCTCACCGCTTGTGAAGGTAACAGATTGTTGCTTTTTCCACAGATAGGGGTGTAGCAAATTAGAAACATGGAAATTTTCCACACAAATAGTTATTTCACATTGATCGTACTAATGCACCGACAGCTGAGTCCTTCGGTAATATGAGGGACTATGAGGGTTCAATGGTTATGACCCAGCAAATCCTTGAGGTGGTGGCTGGTTCATCACTCATGGAAAACCTTTTCACTCTTCCAAAGGCTCTCCAGACAACTGTAACAGCCGTAGTCCTGGTCTAGGCAACCACCAGAGGTGGGCATGGGTTTGAAGTAACTTTGTACACGCAGTGCATTAATTCCTGAAGTCCAGAGTAACATCCTGGCGATAGAAAGGCTGACATGGCATTCGAAAAGATTGTTCCAGTCATCTTTTGTGACTGCTCCAGATGCCAGGATAATGCATTTTCTCAAGCCTACTTTCCAGAAGCCTGGTACACCCTTGGGTTTAATTAACCATTGCAGAAGTTGAATTGATGTTTTATGAGAAGACTTCAATGCGGGCACTCCCGGTTAGAGTGATAAAAAAAAAATTCCTCCGTTGCCCATGTTTTCTCTTCATCAAAATATGTCTGAACATCCCAGATCTGAGAGGTTTCCACCTGACTATTGAATTTTACATGGCAGCTCAACCATTTCAGCAATGGCGTTCATTTTTCAGACTTGAAAGTCCTGTTGCTTTTGTCAAAAACTTTTTTTTCATAATTCTCCAGGGTGAAAAAAGCCAACAAATGTCTCGTCTTCATGATCTTTTATTCACTAATAAGTATCTTCTCTATGCAAATTTTGTTGGTAAGTATCTAGTCATAAACTTTTTCAAAGGCATCTTTTTTTTTCTTCTTCTTTTTAAGACAAGAAAGGTGTGCTTCTTTTTTTTTTTAAGGCATCCCACGACGAATGGCTTTCAAAACCTTCAGAGAGACTGGGGAGTTCATATTGTCAGGACCGGCGTGTTTCCCTCTGAAGTCTGTGATTATAGTGCTTTTAAATGACAGCAAGCAAAAACTGCTGTGGGTTGTGAAATATTTTCCCATCTCAGTTTCAAAATGTTGGGCTAAAATGATCTGCAGTCTCTGCTTGGAGTTTCTTAGGGGCGGCAAAGCAATGAGCTTATTTATCAAAGCGCTTCGAAGCTTAGTTTAAAAATTCTGCACTAGAGATCTGTGATCTTTTTGAGGTACATGTCCTTGACACAAAATAACTTCAAAGGCCGTGGAAAATCTGTCGTATGACTTGTATTTTAGATGTAAAATGTGGGCATATTTAAATCAGTGCCCATGGAGGAAAAGATGCACTTAAGCGGTTGTTAAATCAGGTGTTGTGTATCCACAAAAAGCTGCTGCAAAGCTACACTTGAAACAACACTTCTGATTTCAAAATTTTCTTGTGCCAACTTTTTATAAAGAGTAAGAAACAATTATTTCCTTTTATGCCAGGCTTGCATTTGCCTCGTTGTTTCTTATTCATCCTGTTCCTGCTCCACGTTCTCTGTTACCTTCATCTGACCAACTCCTGGCTTAGCAGCAATGTTGTGGCCCATCTTAAAATATGCACCTTAGAACCAGTAGTGTCTAACATCATTCAGCTGCTGTTACTCAAGTCCTAAAGCTCAAACTATTCTTTCCGCAGGATGTGCTTGTGCTCCTCACCATGTAAGTTCATCATCCAACATCTTGTGTTGATGCCATAAATGAGTATTACATCCTGGGCATGGAGGAACTCCACAGCAACCTTCTCTGCAGCTGCCTTTCTCTCTCCATGCTACTTACCATCGCTGCACTTGCTGCTCTTTGGACATACTGGTCTTCTCCTGACTTGGCAGATTTCTTAGAGATATTTGCTGCCAGGGTATGTGTCAGTTCTTTCAGAGGTATTTGTCCTCTTCTTACCTTCCCACCTGCTACAGTTCCTCCCTTGAACTCAAGTTTACTAAGTTATTCTTGATTATTATGGATACCAAAATGTGCATGGTGGTAACTTCTATTTCCTAACACTGTCTCTCATAACCCATTCTGCCTTTGTCTCTGATGTCAACTCTGCTGTCCTTCTGAAAGTCAAGGCTTCGCATTGATTCAGCTTTTCAGCCTTTCTGGACTACGTTTACTCCCATTTGCCTCCACACAGTACCCCTTTCATCTCTCGTCATTCTCTCTCTTGAATAAGGATTTTTTCCATGACCTCATAGTACTCCTTTTCCCTTCCATTCTTCTGGCAGCCAAGCATGTATGTCCACTCTGCCAAGGAGCCCCATGCACATGGGTGTGCTTTTCCACAGTGCTTGTGCATGTGGTTGGTGACCTTTCTTCCTTCTGTCCTTACTTCTTCTTGCCTCCTCTTCTTCTTCCTAGTGAACACAGAAACACCTTGTTCCACTTCTGGCCCCCAGCGTGCCACAGCTGACCCCTCAGGGATGGGCAAGGATGCAGTCAGCTGGTCTCCACTCCAGGGTGGCCCGTTCACCCAAGAGCCAGTTCTGATGGGGATATGGGAACCTCCTCATTCAGCATTCTCCCACCAGCCTCAGGAGAAAACAGCATTGAGCTCTCTGCTCCATGTGGTCATCAGCCTCAGGTTCAGACTGAAGTCAGTTCTTGTCTCTAAGTTTTCCCTGACTGTGAGGATCTGGAAACACGGATGTGCAGTGCTTGACTGGCAGCAGAGTGCTTAGCAGCCAGGGAGAGAAGTCCTAGGCTCCCACCATGACAACGGACCACCTTAGAAGGAAGGCGGTGACCTCTCTGTTCAACCCATTTAAGGAAAATGCTTCAGATGTGGCAGCCAGAGACAGAAACAAGGGGTGCTTCTGTTGCACACTGGATGTGCCTTAGATCTGCATTAATAGAAAGGGGTTTGTTTTTGTTTTTATTCTCTATTGTTAGAAAGAAAAACACCTTCACTGTGCCAGGTAGAAGAAAGAACATGGTGAATAACTGAGATGAGATCATTATATGACTTCAGAAGTAGTCATGAACTGCTACAATTGAAGGAAACTACCATTTACCACCTGTTATTTAGCAGATGGGCACAGCTGAAACTCGGCTCCAGTGAAGACTTTATTGTTTCTCTGTCAAATCCTAAGAGGCTGAGATACCTCCCAGGAGACCGCTAATCACTGCTGCAGTTGGGTGTTGTGGGCAGCACTAAGTGAACCTTAAAAGCTTCCGTGGTTCAGATTAGCATCAAAGAGGCTGAAAGCTTCCCCTGGGTTCCAGGTCATGCTAAACTTTTAATAAAAATCCTACACTGAGACTCAGTATGAAAGCAAAGAGCGGGCAGGCTTATTGGTAGCATCTGGCATGACCAGTCCCCTTCCTAAAATTAGCTAAACATAGTAGTATTCTGTGTCAGCACACACTTTGGCTTGGACAAACCCCGGCTAGTCCCTCAGCAGCTCTGTTCTCCTCACTTGCTCCAAAGTGCCAGTGACACCCAGGGATGGTCTTTCCCTGGAGCACCATCTAATCTCAGATAACATTAGTAACATTCATTCATCAAAAATGAGGAGCGATGAAAACCAAGTTTCCAATGGAAAATACAGGTAGAAAAAGCAACAAGCAGAAAACCCCATGGTTCTTCATGTTTTGGGGTTTTTTTTAACCTATTTTCTCTATTATAGTAAAGAAAATGCATCATTCTGTGGGCAGCTCAATGGAGGATGCCCTCTCTTCCCAGCAGCAGACCGTCTAGTTTGCCATAAGGTGTGATTCTGCCTGATCCCATCCCCATGAGAGGGATTTGTTGATGTCTAATAAAAGCTGTGCACTCCCTGTGTGGGAGTGAGAGAGGGAATGATTCACCAGGTTTCTCTCTCCTCTGACCATCCACTGGAACTTATAGAAACTTAATAGTTTTGAGACTCCCAGCCTGCTGTTAAATTTGTTGCAATTTGCCAGGTGGTTTGAAAATTGTTGGTGAAGAGGGGATGCTAGACAGACAAACACGTGCACTGAATAAGCCTCCTTCCCTTAGGATATCACTCTAAAAATGGAAATGGTCCTAACTAGTAGGAGAGGATCTCATCAAAGATGAGGCAATCATTTGTCTTGGAGTCCTGGGACCAGATCTGTATGAACATTACTGTTTGCCAAGAGCCAGATTGGTACTTGGAGCCTCCTCCACCAGAAAGCTTGGTCGCAGTCTCCCTCAATTCCCTTATGGGCTGGCTACACATTGTAGCGTTGTCAGTCTGCCACTTTCTCAGAGACCTTACCCTGGCTCCCCTTGCCTGACGCAGTACCTAATTCATAACCTCGTGTTTTACCCTTGATGCCATCCCTCAAAAAATAATAATTAGCAAGCATGTGGGAAACCAACTTGCAGAAGGTTGGCAACCTCTTTCCCACATCCGACAGAGGATTTGCTCCATCCAGCTGCCCTGCCCTGTCTGCAGGCGGGCTAATCCCCATCCAGTCGGGTGAGGAAAGTCTTCACAGAGAGTTTTTAACACCCCATGGATCTGCTTAACAAGTGGAGCAGAAAAGATCAGGGAGAGCTGAAGTAGAACAGCCCTTCCACTGGCATTGTGCACCAGCTCCTTTCTGACAGGCAACTAGCCAAAGAGTGCCTGGAAGGAGGTCATGTCTCAGGCCCAAGCTTTCTGGGACTTTCTGACCTGACCCCCTGTCAGACGAATCTTGGATTAGCTTTATTTTGCATAAGAGACAGCCAGGATGAGTAGCGTGTTGCTAGCAAACCAGTTTTCACCAGTAGGAGTGAGCTTCAGTTCTAAACACACTGGAAACCATGCTGGAGCTGACATTCCTACCCTAGTTGTGTTCTAAGTGTCAGGGGTTTTACTTACAGGGGACTGTGAGTCTCATGCCACTAGTAGGTGCTTTTCTTCCACATATATTTGAAATCTTTCCTTGGATTCTTCTTGTTTTCCCACTTTTTCCTGTTCCTGTCTTCACCTGGGTCACTCTGAAGATCTTGTCTTGTCCACCTAGCAACAATGGGGTCTACATTGACCATACAAGAATTGTAAGATCATCTTTCTGAGAGATTATTTTGAATCTGGGAAGATGCAGGGCTGTGTGTTACAAAGCAAGCAGGTCTTTCCTGGCCTTGGATGAAGCAGCACTAGCTGGCCTAACAATACACTGTGGCTGGAGTGAGTTACAAAGTCATCCGAAAGCAGTTCCCAGAAGCATAGAAAATGGGATTGAAAGGGAATGTGACCCAGTCCATACTGCTGTCCTCAGCTGCACCTAACTTCTTCTGGCAGAAAGTCTCCATCTGAATGGACAGTCTTCCAGGATGTTTTGGGAGGAATGGAGCAAGCAGTTGGAACCTCCCTGAGCACAGCTCTTTGGCTGAATATAGCCCATACATGTCCTCAGTTGCCTTAACAAGGCAAGTAATTATATGGGCAGCTTTCATTAAAAGAGAATGAAGAGGAGTTGAGAAGAAACCATTTAGGAAGGGTCACAAAGCTAACAGGATGATGCGGGAATAGCAAGAGATTATTGAAGACTTCAGGAACCTCAGAAAAGTAGAACAAAGTTCAAGTGATCCTCTCAAAGATCCTGTTCCTGTGAGCTGGAGGAGTATAGAAGCTTCTGGAGGCCAAAACAGTGGCTGGTGTTTGCTGAGAGGCTGTGTTATGGGAAGCTTTCAGTCCTGGTCTGTAAGGATGGAGTGGTGCTCCAGGATGTCCTGCCTGTCCAAAGCTCAGCATCCAGCCTCATAGTCTGGAAAGAGGCTGGAAAAAGCAGGGTGTTTTCTAGGAGCTCCGCAAAGAGAATCTTCAAATAGGCAAAAACTTCAACAATTTAAGCTTGAGGGACCATGGACTAAGTGGGTATGTGAAAAGAAGGCAATAATCTGTTATTTAAATTCCAGAATAGGAAACAGTGTCAATAAGAGGAACAAATGGGGAAAAAAACAAGTGTCACTTTTAAGAATGAATTGGACAAAAGTGGTATTGCCTAAGTGTGGCCAGGTGGGTTTTTAATGGGAAAGGTACAACTGCTGGCTACCACATGCTGAGAAAGGAGATAGCAAGTAAAAGAGATAAGGGTGGTGCTTTATGGTAATAGCAACATTACCTGTTTTAGAACGAGGAGTAACTAAGAGCAGGCTGTATGTAGATCAATGTGCTAATTAATAAAGCCCGAGAGGGAGTACTCTGTGCATGCCTGTGTGTATAACTGACTACCTCATCAAACAAGACCCAGGATGGATGTCTCTCTATGGGTTTATTTGCAACGTGTGAACAGAAAACTATATTTGCATAGAGAATTTAATTCTAGGACACATCTGTGGAGATCGCCTGCAGGCCACAGCCAAGTCTCATGGGAGTTTCTAAGTGTGCTGGATGATAATTTCCCAGCAGAGGATGCATCCACCCAGCACACGCTGTGTCCGTTTCAGATTCATGGTGATGGGTAAAGAAGATTTTGTTGCTGAGCTACCAGCAGTGAGTTGCCTCATTGCACTTAACGTGAGCAAAGCCAGGGCAACTGTAGGTAGTCATATATGCCAGACCCTGGAAGAGAGGTGTTGCTGCTAATGACTGGCAAGTGTGGGTTCTCATTCCACAAAAATCAGCTCCAAGCCCACTTTTCTCAACAGTAACCTTGAAGTAAGTATAAAATACTTGTATGCACTTTGGAGCAAATGTCACGGGCCATACCCCCAAAAAGGAGGTGCTGTGTCTCGGGCAGCATTAACTCCCATGAAGGATCCAGCAGGCATAACACCTAAATAACGCTGTATAGGATGAATGAGGTCTTGGGGATGAAGAGCCAGAGGTGCAGTAAAGTGGTGGGAGCAGGTGGTTTATTCTTCCTATCAGGCAGTGTCATGGTGGACACTGAACCCCTCTGGGTAGCTCTGAGGTCTAACATTTCAACAAGTTGTTTAAAGAGAGCAGGGGCTGAGCCAAGCTGAACTGTGGAAAACAGCTGGAGAAAACCGTATCCTGCCTTCCCCAGGCAGCTTCAACTGAGTTCAGCTTTTGCTTTTCCTTCCTACGACCCAGCCTCAGGTTGATCCACGCTGCTGCTGGGCTCCAGTTACACCCTGGCGTGGAGTGATGGGTTCTCGGTGCAGGGTTACCAACCGATCTTTAGGTACAGCAGGATCCTTTGGGATAAAAGGGGCCTCATCCCTGCAGAGATAATAACAAAACACACCTTAACTATGGGCTTTCTCCCCTCGCCTGTGCCTCTCCAGACTCCTGTTCCTGCCTGCTCTGCCGCACAAATCCTTCCCCAGTGGGTACCTGTTGCGCAGCATGTGCTTTCCTGCCTTCAGACGAGATGCTGGGCATTTTCCCGGAGTCCCTAACATCCCGGCTGCAGCTGTGTGCTGTTCAACAATGCCAAGTGACAAGCAGAGGGACACCTCAGCCCTCAGAGGGCTGCAGAGCTCACTGGGATGAGGTCACAGCCCCGCTTCTGCAGGGTGAGGAATAAGAGGGGACGTGCGCGCACGCGTCTGTAGCGATTGCTGCGGGGATGGCGGTACTCCCAGAGCTCTGATATTTTTGAGAGCTTAATCCAGGATGAAAAATGAAGTGTGAACAAAGCAGCGATTTCTTGTTATTGCTGTTTACGAGAAGCTTAATGATACATGTGACTCAGTGGGGCAGCATGAGTGCTTTCTGCGAGCTTTGGCAGGAACCAGAAACAAGGCACCCGGCTTCCGTTTCTGTGTGAACAGCCAGATTCCTGCTCCCCTCCCTGCCGTGACACTTTTCAGCTGATGATCCTGGTTTTACAGAGCCAGAGACTAGATCGGTAAACCCGGTCTAAGAGCCTGCAGATTCTCTTAAAAGATCAGATTTCTGGAGATACTGATATAGGGAGGACCTTCATCACAGCCACTCTGAGGTGCAGGTGCTCTGCACCTCTGCAAATCAGAGTGCTGCTTTCAGTGCCAAAACACAGAACTGATCCATGTTAGGATGTCCAGCTTTTGGACTGCTGGTTGCCAGGCCTGGGCCTTGGTCTCTCAAGGCTTTCCAAGGTGCTTTTTCATTCTCCTTTGAAGATGGCAGTAAGAAGGCTCCTAGCTCCTTCACTTGTTCCAGACATGAGCCTCTGCCCCACCAGCAGCTCCAGGTGCAGAACTGACCTCCGACACATCTGCCTTCATTACTCATCGATGCCCAGAATGGAAAATGCGTTCTGGAGGGCGGTGTGTTAGACTCCCTGGGCAAGGGCACACCCCTCAATTTTGCCTCAGAAGATGTGGGAGTGGAGAGGTCCTCCTGCAGCTTCCCCACTTACTCATCTGGGACGTCAGTCAAATCTAGTAAAAGGGGGTGGGAGCTGCTGCCAGAACCAGTGGCTACAAACTGGATGCTTTTACAAGGCTGGGGAACCAACGGACCTGTGTGTTACAACAGCACCATGTGGCACAGCACGCCTCACAGGGCTGCACGAACCCCTCCACTCCTGTTTAGACCAAGGCTGCATCTGGTCCATGGGTCTGCAGGTTTGGGAATGGGCAGGAGCGAACAATTAGCGGTGTTCATGCCAAGGCCTGGCAGAGTTGGGTAACGAGGTAAACAGAAGTGTATAAAGCACAGCCTTAAGCCTTTCTGTGAAAATCCTTTCCAGCAGCACCTGGCACTTCGCTGCGGGCTGGGAGAGAAACTTCAGTGCTGGAACAGAGGTTTTGGCTTTCAGAGTCAGGGAAGAAAATCACAGAATTGTTGTGTTTGGAAGAGACCTTCAAGATCAAATCCAGTAAAACTGAGTGGATGTCTTGGGAGAGAGCAAGAAGTCAATGAGGGCATCAGGGCTGTGGGAGGCAGAGCAGGGAAACGAATGCTGAGAGGGGTGGTGGGTCTGTTCACATGACACCGAGCGTTGCTCACGCACACATGCTTATTTACAGTAGTCAGATTGGCTACCACTAGCCACGGGGCTGCACAGGCAGATCGCAGAGCACAGGCTGGCCGCCCTCGCATTTACTCACCTTTTCCGGCCGGTTTTGTTACACACGTGGGGTTTTTGTGCTGCCTCAGCTGTAGGCAGGGCTCAAGCGAGACGCTTTATTACCGGTCGGGCCACGTCCCCACCTGCGGCAGCGGTGCAGGGACAGAAGATGGGCATTGCCACGGGGCAGCGGGACAGACTGTGGGGCTAACGGGACGCGGCAGCGGGGTCAGGTCAGTCGGGGCTGGAGGGCTGTGCTGGGGGGGGGTCCCCGCCTCTGGCACAGGGGAGTGGTTTTGGGGGAGGGTGACGCTGCTGCCGTATGAAGCAGGCGCCGGGGTGAAGCGGGGTCTAACACCACCGGGACGGCCCCGTCCCCCGTTTTCCTCCCTGCTGCCGAGAAGTTTTGTCCCGAGTCAGACGGAAAGGGGGTCGGAGTCACCGCCCGGGCGGGAGGAGCGCGGCCGCACCGGCCCCTCCCCGCCGCCCGCCTCCTCCGGGCCGAGCCGAGCCGGGCCGAGCCGAGGCGGATCATCGCTGCCGGGCGGCAGCCGGTACGGAGCTCCGCGGCTGCCCGCGGCTGCTCATCCCCGGCCCGGCCCGGCCCGGCCGGTGAGCGCGTACACAGCCCCCCGCCCGGCTTTCGGCCGGCCCCGCAGCGTTGCACCCCGGGCGCGGGTGCCGTCCCCGCAGGTGGGTCGGGGTCTCGAAGGGTTCGGGGAGGGGGAGGTCGGTGGCGGTGGATGGGGCTGCCCCGCTCCAGCCGGTCCCCCGCCGCGCCGGTTTCAGAGCGGGGCGGCTGGGCCGAGGAGTGCCGCTTGCCTTCCGAGTTGCTTTTCTACCCCGGCGCTCTTTGCTTGGTAGCGTTTCGCTCGCTGCGTTCCCGTCCCCGCGGTAAGCGGGGTGCCGCGGGTGCGGCCCCGCGGGACCCCCGCAGCAGCGAGGCCGTGGGGCTGGGCTGGCCGGAGGGAGAACGTGGCGATGCCCCGAGCACTCCCCCTCCGCGCCAGGGGGGTCGGCGGGGGCGGGCTGGCCGAGGCTGGGGTCGCGTTCTGGGGATGGAGCGCCTCTGCTTCGCCGGTCGCTGGCTTGGCGGTGCCCGGATTGCAGCCCTGAGCTGGAAATGGGCTTGTGCCGGTGTTCTGGAGCTCTCGAAAACACCGTCCCAAAGGCTCCAAGCAGCGCCGTGGAAGGAGGCTGAGGGAGGGGGAGGCTGCCGGCGCTTGGCGATAGAAAAGGGATGCAAAGAGGTGAAGTTGCAGCTCTGGTTAGTCAGTTCTAAGGAAAACTGCTGCTACCTGGCCAAGCTGCGTACATTATGGACTTTAATTTGGGGGGGGGGGGGGATTACAACAAACCTCACGGTTCAACCTGCCCCCTTGGACCAGGGGGAGGGGGAGGGAGCGGGGTGCCCTTCAAGTGCTGTCTCTCGGGTCCTCCCCCGCCTTGTTGGGGCTGGGACACCCCCCCTTCCACCTGGGAATTGCTCCAGGACCCCAGCGCCTCTGCTTCTCCTCGGCTGCGGGAGTTGAGCATCATGCAGCACCCCGAGGCTCAGGCACGGCTCGGGAAGGGCAGTTCGTGGAGCCCTCACCCAGACCTGGATTTTCCCCTGCCCCACAGGTACTCTGCGGCCTGAGAGGGGCGGGGAGGAGGCCGAGGAAACTGGATCCCTGGTAACCGGGAGCCGTCAGTGTTGAGTTGCAGCTGGCATTTCTTACCCATCCTTGCTGTATCTGCCACATGACCTCACCCACCTGGTGCTGGGGCATTGCGCACGCCTCACTTGTTGCAGACCCCTGTGCTCGCACAGTTTACAAGGAGTGCTTTTCACCCAGATTCAGTCACGCCTCTAATTCTGGAGCTGCACCTCTCAAACCCTCACAAAGCCCCCCTGCTGTCTACAGGGAGCCCTGGCTGACAGACCTCATGCAAACCTGGATGTGGCCCTGTCCCTTGGTGGGGTGGTTGCTTTGCCCAGAAAAGGGAGGAGAAGCCTGAGCAGGGGACCGCTGGGTGCATTTTGGCAGCCTGTGGTACCCTGGAGGTGGGCTAGATGAGCTGTGGACATCTTCATCTTTTAGAGCCATGAGTCAAATCTGTCTCCTAGCAGGAAATATTCCCTGCTGCTCAGTCAGCAGGGGTAAGGTGGAAGAGCTGTGGTGCTCCATCCTGCCTCCTCTTGCGGACACAATACGTCACTTGATTACCAAAATCCTGCCAAATTTAAAAGGGGAAAAAGACGCCAACCTTGTTGGGGTTAGAAGCTTTCCCCGTGCTTGCTGCTGTCTGGCTTTGCAGCCCGGCCATCCTACCCCTGCTTGTGAAAATGCAGGTGTGCTGGTGTTGTGAAGGCTGTGAGGGACTGGTGTCTGATCGCCTGCAGGAGTGGCTGTGGCTTTCTGACAGGTTTGGAAATGGAGAGCTCTTGAAGGCACAGGCTCAATCTGAAATGTAACTTTATGAAAATATTCCCTCTGTGGCCTCCACCTCCACTGCGTTTGATAGCTCAGTAGCAACAGCTTCAGTGGGGGTGAGTCTCTGCTTTTTTAATTAAGTTGTACACACCTCAACCACAAGGTAGATCTCTCTTGTAAATCAAAATACTAAATCACCAGGCTTTTTTGCCTCGTATTCATGGTGGCTCTCTAAAGATGGTAAAGTTAAGAGGGGAAAAAATTGCAGGCTACACCTTCCTGTAGAACTGTTTAGCATGTTGCAGTTCTTCAGGCTGGTGCAAACACCCTGAAGACAGAGGTAGCTGAGGGGTGCGAGGGATGCTGGAGCTGCCAGCAGCAGCACTGCAGGCTGAGCTGTGCCTCAGAGTAGCATATTGGGGCACATGCACAAAGCAGAAAGTAACGGTATTTGATGGGAATGGCCTGGGAAAAGACAGCTTTTTGAAAGAGCTTATGTCCCCAGATGGATGGAAGTGGGAGAGGACCATATAGGCAATGGAGTAAACCTGGATGGGACCCCAGGCTCTGAGCACTGCAACCTGTTGATGCTGCCCCAGGACACTATCACAGTGCCTTGAATCAGTGTCCTGGTGGACATGTGTCACACAGCCTCAATGGGGTGTCCTGCAGTGTCCTTGTCCTGTAACAAGGTGCCAACCTCCCCGGGGCAGGGACGTGGGAGTGATCCCCACCAAGGGAGTGATCCAACTACCATGGATGTAGGGATGGCAAATTGCAAAGCAGATGCTTGGGGATCTTTGTGCACCTCCAACATTTCTTCTCCTTGGGTGTGCCTGACAGCATGGTGGGCAGGAGCCGTGTTTCTGTGGCCACAGGGTGTGGTGGCTGCACAGTTTGGCCCTGCAACCAGTCCTGGCTGTTTCTGCCTCTTTGTGATGAAGGTGTGGTTCAGCATGGACACGGCTGTATGTCCCTGGAGAGGCAGCCCCTGCCACCCCACTTTCGAGTCATCCGCCACATGCCCAGCGCTTGGGACAGGGACTCTCCTGGCCCAGGGCTTGGAGACAAACAGGAGTGTTATCCTGGGGAGGCACAACTGCCCCTATAAGTGTGGTCTCCCACCAATAAATGAAATGATTGATAAAGTTGTTATGGAATAACAAAACCCCAGGATTTTGCCCAAAGAGGTGAAAAACCTGTGCCTTGGCCTCATTCTTTACGCAGCGCAACTGCTGGGGCATTGCGCATTGCGACCTCCACGCAGGAGGCAGAGGCTTGGGCATGGGAAGGGCTGAGAAGTAGCACTACATCTTCTCAGAGCTGTGCTTGGGGCATATCCCCTGTCCTGTTTCTGGTGAGGGAGCATTCAATTGCCTTCATGATGGGGGGAGATGCTATCAGAAATGGATAGGAGGCTTCAAAATTGCAGCTAGCTTCAGTCAACAGGGAATATCAGGTTCCTGAGTCACCCAGTGAGCTCCCTGTGTGCTGGAAGACAGAAGCTTGTCCTGCATCTCCTGCCTTTGTGAGTAGCAACGTCCCGCAACTCGTGGTGGTCACAGAACAGGAGCACAGCTGGGAACACTGCCTGGGTGGGTAGATGACCCAGTTTGGGCTCTGTGATGTGACCCATCACATGGTTGTGCAGTGAGCTAGCTGCCTGTCTGCCAGGGATGAAGATATCCTTCAGGCCTGGAGGGGCCTCTGGAAGGCAAGAGCAGGATGGAGGAAGAGCACAGCCTGGTCCTTGAAGAATAGGGTGATGGCTTTTCAGCTCCCACGTGTTCCTGGGCATTGAGGCTTTGTAACCCAGGTGTTAGGATTATGTGATGAGCAGAGTTTCTTGGGTTTCTCTCTTTGTGATTACAGGGGAAAGTGTGAAAACACAGATGCTGAAGTTTTAAATATAAATTAAAATGAAGCTTTGGATATTCTGTGCATTTTAACGTAGGATTTTTACCTAGCCCTGTTGGGGGGGTGTTGCAGTAAGTCTGGCTTGTGATTATTTTATTTTTTTTGAGTGCCTTGGGGTTGGCAATATTGCAGGTTTCTCAGGTCAAACAAGAAGGGATCTTGTTGGACAAGAGGAGCAGAAGGGAAAAGCAGGAGCCTGTCCCAGAAGCGCCAGCATTTTCTGAATTGCAAAACCCCATTTTGTGTCGTTCATCTTGCTGGAACAGTTACCTGGACCACTTGCCATTTTTAAGTGTACATCCCAGTGTCCTGTCTAATTGAGGCTGGTCCCCACCTGAGCTGACCTCCGTGTCCCATCAGCAGTAGTAGCAGCAGCACAGACATGCCGTGGGTGGGCTGAGGTCCTCCTGCTCCTCTCCCAAGGTGGTGGGAGTGGCTCTGATCTCTACATATTGCTCCTTCCCCCCTGCTTGTTCTTTTCTATCTCTCTGGCATGCTGCAAAGCTGTGGGTCACAGCTGGCCACAGAACCGTCTTCCCAACAGATAATGCTTCTCCAGATGTGCTCTGCTCTTCCCTTGCAAAGGTGCACGTGTACCATTTTTCTGTCGGGGCATATTTGACCAGACATGATTGCAAGGTTCATGAAAATGGGCACATTTCTGAATGCAATTGTTCTGTTGTCTGTGATTTGATGTCTTCAGTTTTCCACCTTTTGATTCACTGAGCCGTGACATCGCCTCGTTCTTTGGGAAGGAGTCTCTCTTTCAACGCTAGATCAAAAGGAACCAGTTGGGGTGAAATGTTCATTCTGCCTGCTCTGGGCCCATACATGCTGCATCAATTTTTCAGCTTCTTCAAGATTTTTTTTCCTCTGCTTTTTCAAAAGAAAGGCTTTGAAGGGAAGAAGAAACGTTGTGAATCAAGGTGTGCATTCAGATGTCATTAACGGCATCTTTTTTGAGGGGTATTTCTGTGTTAGTATACAGTTGCTCAGCATTGGTAGATAAGTAATCTGGGGTCTTGAAGGATGTAAAGAAACAGATTTTCCAGCCCTGAAGATCAGCCATTGAGATGACCACAAATTGCTTTTATCTGAATATTGTTTTTAACAGTCAGTGCTTCCTTTTTATGTTGGCCGATGATGGTGCTAATGTTTTTCATGTGGTCCAGTCACTTGTTTCATGCCAACTTCAGGCTTGTTGGATCATGTCCACATGCACGCTGATGCTCAGCCATGGCCAAATCCTAGCCACTATGACCTAACCAGCTTGCAGATGTAATACCACAGAGACCAAGGGTGGCAAGGGGAGGAGAACAAGTCAAGAAGAGCTGGCAGACTGAGCAAGGGCTTTACTTCACCTGACGCTGTGACTGCTTCCACAGGGTATGTGGGCTGTCAAACTGCTCTTGTGGTGTTCCCTCACATCTGTTGTTTGAAAATCAAATGACAGTAAATTCCACTTACAGTCAGCATTTCTCTCTGCCTTCCCTTTTCCCTCTGTGATGTTCAGGCTAACAGGAGCACAAGAAGGTGTTAATCCCCTCAGCCCTTGCTGTCCTCTTTCTAGGAGCTGAATTTTCTGTTGAAATCACCCAAATGGGAGCCTTGTTTTCTCACAGAAAATGGTGATGGAGGTATTGAAAACAGTCTTGTACAGAAGGTCTTGGGGATGTTGATGGATTAAAAGTTGGACATGAGCCAGCAATGCGTGCTTGCAGCCCAAAAGGCCAGCTCTATCTTGGGCTGCATCAAAGGCAGCATGGCCAGCAGGTTGAAGGGGATGATTCTGCCCCTCCGCTCCGGTGAGACCTCACCTGGCATACTGGGTCCAGCTTTGAGGTCCCCAGCATAAGAAGGACATAGACCTGTTGGAGCAGGTCCAGAAGAGGGCTGCAAAACTGATCAGAGGGCTGGAACACCTCTCCTGTGGAGAAAGGCTGAGAGAGTTGGGGTTGTTATACCTGGAGAAGAGGAGGTGCTGGGGAGACCTTATTGCAGCCTTTCAGTACTTGAAGGGGGCTGTAGTGGTTTGACCTTGGCTGGACACCAGGTGAGCACCAAACCACTCTATCACTTCCCTGCCCCACCCCTCCTCTCAGCTGGACCAGGGGGAGGAAAATAAGATGAAACCTGTGGGCTAAGACAAAAGCAGAAGCAAGGCTGCGCATGGAAGCAAAAGAAAACAAAGATTTATTCTCTACTTCCCATCAGCAGGCAATGTCTGTCCCTTTTTTGGGAAGCAGGGCTCCAAATGTATAGTGGTTGCTCTGGAGGACAAGCTGATGCCACCTCCCTCCCTCTCTCCTCCTTTTCCTAGCTTATATAGTTCAGCTGACATCATATGGTATGGAATATCCCTGTGATGAGTTTGGGTCAGCTGTCCCAGTCATGTCCCCTCCCAAAATCTTGTCTAACCCATCCCCCTGCAGGGAGAATG
>WUAM01000292.1:2131791-2151233 GCA_024336885.1 Actenoides hombroni
GGTCGCCCAGCGAAACCGGGACTCGTAGGCACCCCCAAAAAGCAGCTTCTATCCCTTGAACCCGCCTTGTGCCGGGCCAAAGCCCCAGGGAGCTCACGTGTAGCCAGTAAGCGCCGTATTGCCTGGCCTCGGGGGAGCAGGAGATGGTCTTCGTAACCACCGTTTATTCCCCAGGCTCCAGCTCGGCCGCATGCGGAGCTGGGGATGCTGGCGGGGGGGGAGCCCCGGGCTGCGGAGCCCCGGGCGGGGGCTTCTGGCTGCCCTGTCCCGGGGCCGGGCCGGGGGAGCCCCGGCTGTGGGGGGGTGTCCAGGGGCTGTGTCTCTGGTGGCTCTCTCCCCGCTGGGTCCCCGCCCCGGGGCCGGGGAGAAGGCGCCTGCAGTTTTGCGGCGCTCGCAGCAGGGGCTGCTGCTGCCACATCGGGTGCGCCGGCACCTTCACCAGCCCCACGCCGAGCATCTTCACGGCACCCCCACGCTGGGGCGACGGGTGGGACAGGGAGGTGGCCGGGACGCTCTAGGAAACCTATGGAATATGGGGCAATGCCACTTTTCCGAGTTGACTTCTCCCCACCACCCCCCCGAGCATGTTTAGAGTAGCACTTTCTCTGAGGCTAGGAAATGCCACAGCGTGGTTGTAGGAAATGATCAACCCTGAAGCCACCTGGAAGCAGCTGATATAAAAATTAACTTAAAATCCACTAGTGAATGCAGAAAAGCCCTCCAGAGGACTTTGGCCCTATGGTTTGTTTGGAAACTCATACCCGGAATTTGGGGCAGGTGGTTTTCTGTCTGGTGACCAGCAGCCACCAACTGAAAACTGCCCATCATGTGGGTGCGCCTGCTGAGAAAGCCAACAGCATCCTGGCCTGTGTCAGAAACAGCGTAGCCAGCAGGACTAGGAGAGTGATTATCCCCCTGTACTTGGCACTGGTGAGGCCACGCCTCAAATACTGAATTCAGTTTTGAGCCCCTCACTAGGAGAAGAACATGCAGTTGCTGGAGCGTGTCCAAAGAAGGGCAACGAAGCTGGCAAAGGGTCTAGAGAACAAGTCTTATGAGGAGCAGCTGAGGGAACTGGGGTTGTTTAGCCTGGAGAAAAGGAGGCTATGGGGAGATCTCACTCTCCACAACAACCTGAAAGGAGGTTGTAGCAAAGTGCTGTTGGTCTGTCCTCCAAAGTAACAAGCGATAGGACAAGAGGAAATGGCCTACAGGTGCACCAGAGGAGGTTTAGGTTGGGTATTAGGAAAAAATTACTGAAAGGGTTGTCAAGCACTGGAAAAGGCTGCCCAGGGAAGTGGTTGAGTTGCCATCCCTGGGGATATTTAAAAGGTGTGTAGACATGGCACTTAGGGACATGGTTTGGTGGTGGACTTGGCAGTGCTGGGTTTACAGTTGCACTCAATAATCTTAAAAGTCTTTTCCAACCTAAATGATTCTATGATTCTACTTTCTACATGAACATAGAAGGCTCATGTAGTTCATAGATGTATGTGTGTCTGCATACATAAAAACTCATCTGTGTTTTTGATGACTCCCAACTCTGGCTTCCACTTGTATCTAGCAAGAAATACGCACTTGATTAAGGCGGGGGAGAGTCAAAGCACCTTGTGATGGATTGGGCTGCCTGCACGTGAGAAGAGAGAACAAGAGGGTGGGCTGCCGTTATTGCCACCGGTATAGCAGTATCTTTGCACTGGGCATTACATGGACACACAGAGGAGCCTTCATGCTGCTTAACTTTAGGCACCTGGAGTAAACACTGAATTCAGGATTTGGTTTCCCCACAACTCCTTGTGCTGTCTTTGGAGGATCCTATCTCTCCACACTCAAAGCATCTTAATTAGAGCTCTGCACCGAATCCAAGGTTTCTGAGTAGCTGTAGGGACAGCAGCACATGTTCTGAGAAGGCAGAGGGGAAGACTGTGAGACCTGAGAAGAAGGCTTATGGCAGCGGGACCATGAGTGCCCTTGGTTTATAACTGACTACAACCAACTGTCTTTCTTGCCACTGCTGATGGATACAGCCTAAAGAGAGCCTTCTCTCACCCAGGGTCCTATATTATCCATATCCCAGGTGAGCAATTTTTATCTCCAAGATACCCACTGTCTAAATCTGTTCCCCTTAGGAAAGGCTGTGCCTCTTTGCAGTTCAAGGCAGAAACTTTCATCTTACAGAAATAAAAATGAAAGGTAAGTGCCTGGAAGGAGGTCCCCTTCCTGCTCCCAGGTTAGTGCTGGACTCACCATCCTTACAAATGTGCTCACAGTACTTCAGGGCACGCAAGAAACTCCTACTGCCCAGAAGCTACAGAGCAGCTCTTGCCAATCCTGTGCACCTTATCCAGCACCCTGTTCCCATCCAAGCAGTATCTGACAGCAGAGAGGTTGCCTCGTCCAATGACACATGGGGCAGCCACAGCAATTAATGTTGATGAGGTCTTCTCAGTGTTCCTAGCTTCCTGAGCTGTTTCCAAGCCATCCTTCCCCTGCCAGCTGTGCACCTCTGCAGGCTCCAGCTCTGTAACTCCTGCTGCTTTCTGCAAACCATAGGAAGAGATGATGAGTCCACATCAGCTGTCATCCCTGAGCCCTGCTATGCACAGTGTAACAGGAGATAACCCACAGAGCAAAGCCTTTCCCCGCCCACCGGCCTGTTTACAGGTGCTGCTTTTCTATTTCAAAATTCTGTGGCCTCCACCTGTCCCCCTGACCCCGGTGATGCACCAACACCTCCATGCCCTTTCCTTGCTGACAGCAAGGGTCACATCACAGCTGGTATGAGAAGCCAACAGTTCAAGAGAAACACGGAACTACTGGAGAGAGACCAACAGAGGGCTACGGCATTAGTTAGAGGACTGAAGCATCGCATCTCTCTGATGAGGAAAGACTGAGAAACCTGGGGCTGTTAGCCCAGTGAAGACACAGAGGGAATCTCATCAACGCTTATACATATCTAAAGGGCAGGTGTCAGGAGGATTGGGCCAGACTCCAGTGGTGTCCAGTGACAGAACACAGGACAATGGGTGCAAACTGGAACACAGGAAGTTCCACCTCAACATAAGGAGAAACTTCTTTGTTGTGAGGGTGACAGAGACCTGGAACAGGCTGCCCAGAGAGGTTGTGGAGTCTCCTTGCCTAGAGATTTTCAAACCCGCCTGGATGTGATCCTGTGCAACCTGCTCTAGGTGAGCCTGCCTTAGCAGGGACGGTTGGACTAGATTATCCCCAGAAGTTCCTTCCAGCCTCTACCATTCTGTGACTCTGTCTCTGCATCACTACTTTGCTGGGCCTTGGCAAGAGCTAGGAAGGCAGGAAGCCTTGAGGCTCTTGTGCTGCAACCACCTGCCATCATTCAGTCTGCCCCTGTTACCCTGTCAGCTTGCAACTGTTTGGGAAATAACAAAATTGATCTCAGTTGTGATTCAGCTGCCTGGTTTAAAAAAAAAAATAAAAGGGGGAGAAAAAAACCAACCAAAAAAGTTAGATATAGCAGAGAGGGCTTAAGGCAGGCCCTTGGGGAGAAGAGTGCTGTCTGTTGGCGTGGAAGGTTCCCCACTGCCTTGTGTTGGCGTTAGCAGCTGGGACCTGTGGGGAACCTCTCACTCTGACACCAGGGGCACTTATTAGAAATAATGGCTATTCAAAAGTACTGCAAGAGGGAAAACCTATAGGTGTCCTTGGCCCAGAGTAACCAGACTGTGAAACTCATGGAGACAGTGCCCATACAGTGGTGCCACATCTATGTGGGGACATTTCTGTGGCACAGTGGGGAGCAGCAGTCAGTGGCCCTATGTCTCCAAGCAGCCTGTGCTGCTGGTTTTGAGGTGGTGAGGGAGTGCCCACATCTGTAAGTGAGCTCCACATGTCTGGAATAAACTTCAAAAATGTCGTCTTCAAGTCCAACAGCCACAAGAGCTGTGGAGAGCTGCTCTCCTCCCCTGCAATGTTAACTCTCCTAAGCCTAGAAACCACTCCCAGTTTTTCCTAGGTACCTTCTCCTTGGTCTCCACCTTTAGCTATGTACTACTGAAACTGCAGCTGCTCTGCTGCTGGTATCCTCAAGGTCTGTTCTTAGAGACAGAGCAGCAAAGCTGTAGCTGTCCAGTTGTGGGGCATCAAGCACATCAGTGTAAGCTGCATCCTGATTGCTGGTCGTGTGCTGCAGGAAGTGTTCTTGTTCTTGGTGGATTCCTAGGAGAAAAAAACACCATCAAAAGAATTGTGGATCCTGGGCTGGTGAGAGAACTGCGGATGCGTTAGTAGTTGATGCTAATTTCAGGAACTTTCTGCTACATTATATGATCATGGCCTGTGGAAATGATCCATGCATGCACCTGGCTGAACAAGTGTATGGGATACCTTCACATGGTTCCAAGCACTGAGTTTCTTTCCCACGGTAAAATTGTGTATCAAAGCTGCTGGAGTATGGTCACCTCAGAACCTGTATCTCTCAGGATCTATAGTGAGGTTTCTTGCTTTCACACCCATGCCACCACCTTTCTTCTGTGTAGAGGAGCCTGTAGCTCAGCTGGTTTTCTTGTTACTCAGGCATTTGTAGTTTTGTGCTTTGTGCTTCCAGAGCACAATCATTTTTATAGAGGTTGTTTGTTGTGTGGGTTTAGTTGTTGGTTTTGGGATTTGTGTGTGTGTGTGTGTGTGTCCCGTTTTTGTCGTTGTTGGTTTTTTGGTGGGTTATTTTTGGGGGGGAGGGGGGTTAGTTTGGTTTCGTTGGTGTTGGTTGGTTGGGGTTTTTTTGTTTGTTTGGTTTGTTTGTTTTCTTTTGGTCCTGGAGGTTCTTGCAGATAGGATGGGTACAAGGGACTTTGTCCTGCTAGGCAGCTATATAAAGCACTCAGTGATTCAGCATTTACTGCACCCTACACAGATGCGTCTGTTATCACACTAACAGGAATGTGGGGCTAGAAGGGATCTCCTAGACATCATCATATTCCCCAGCTAAGACAAGCACTGAATCATAAAGTCCCTCTTGTTAATTTATCACAGTCCATCTTAAGAGTCATTGGGAATTTTCTTGGCAGGATGTTCCAGCACCTCACTCTGACAGAAGGAAACTTGTTTCTGATTTGCAGCCCACATTTTTTTCATAGCCTATTTTTATCTACTTGTTCTCATGCCAGTGCTGTCTTCTAGTTAGTAGCTGTTCTTCCTTTTCATTCTCTAACCTACCCTCTTACATGCCGATGAAGAATGTGGCCTTTTCTTCCCAGGATCCCTGGTCTATTTGGAGAAGAGACTGTCTATTTTTAGTTCCCTCCAGCAGCTCATGCCTGTCTCTCTTTCAGTCTGCAGGAAGGCATTGAGGGAGAGCCCTGGTTTCATCACTACCAGGTCATACCCTTCCCATTGCAGCGATGTGAGGATGACTGTGGACTCTGCTCCCTGCCCCCAGCTACAGAGGTGCCTGTAAATACAGAGTTTGGCAAGATGCTAGAACAGGATCACGCTCACCTTTTGAAAAGTGCATGAGAAGAAATACTCATTGGTAGTTAGAGCATCAGAAAGGCAGGCCAGAAGCAGGCAAGTTTCCTGTGGGTCAGCAGGAATTTGACATTTTCTCTGCAAATCTGCAATGGACATGGGGTTCTTAGCACCCATCAGGTGCCAGCTTTACCAGCATAATACTCATCCATGTTTCATTCAAACACACCTCCTGAAAGTGCTGAGAGATGCAGAAACCCTGAAGAGCTTTTGCTTCTTGGAGCTTCCCATGGCTTAGGAAATCCCTAAGGACTCAAGTTCCTTAGGAAGCCCCTGGTACCTCTTGGGGGGCCCACAGGGAGGGAAAATGAAGGTACACTCTGCGCAGTGTACCGATGACATGATCAAACACAGGCATGGCATGGACATTTTATTGGACAAGGTGAATGTAACTAGCAGGGCACCCTTCTGGAGTTGTGTGCTGGTTTCCAGGCAATTACATCTCATACCTAACCCAAATGAGTTGGGCGATATTTCAAACCAAAGAGAACTGCAGGAATAATACTAGCTGATGCAATTGCACCTTGAATTTGCAGCAGTGCTAGGCAGATCCATGAACAATGGGATACTTTGTACATGATTACAGCAAATTCAAGCCCTTGTTTGAAAGCAGCTGGGGTTTTGTTGTTTTTTTTTTTTTTTAACAGTCCCCTGAATAAAGGTGCTGTGTAAAGACTTCCTTTCCTCTGACAGGTGAATCTTTCATTTGATGGTGGATTACGCTTTTGCGAATATCAGCTCATTTTCTCGCTATTACAGCCTTTTTTTCATACCAATAACAAAACCACATTTGGTGCTTTCCTATTTCTGCAATCCAAATCCTTCACAATGCCCCGAAGATGAGGTCTTTTTCCTAGTTCTCCTGAAATCTGATATCAGCTTGCTCCAGTCAATGAGGGAGGCCCAGCAGTACTGGGTACCTGCTGTGCCACAGTACAACACCTTAGAGCTAAATTCCACCCTTTGATAGAAAAAACCCTCTCAGTCCCCACCGCATTCATCAACAGGCATCTGAATTTAGCCATTAAAACAGACAAACCCAACGACAAGAAACAGTACCTGCAGATGGTGTGGGTTCTAATTTACTCAAGGAAAAAACTCAGGAATCAAGAGCCTTGTCTCTTGGAATGACTGTTATGCTCATTTCAGAAAAAAACCCGACAGTCTTCTTTCTTGCTGGCAGCTGTCGTTCAAGTGTACACAAGACCACCTCCCTGAGATGCATTAAGGCTTCTTCACGACATGTTTACAAAAAAAAGCTTTGTATGCTTCATTGGAAAGGCTTGAGAGACAGGTTGACCTATCAAAGAACAGGAAATTGAGAGCTGATGCTCCCAGTTGGGCCCTGGTTAACCTACTCAGCCAGCAACTTTGGGACTTCACTGAGAACTGCAAATGGCCTCTGGAAAAAGTGAGTGAGAGGCCGAAGAAGGTGGGAAAGGAGTTCAGGCAATAAACTGAGGTATCAACAGTGGAGACCGATGTTTTTGCTGTTGAGTAACCAAGAGCTGCTGTGTGTGGATAGTTTGTTCACAACAGCTGGTTTTAGTGCATCAAATAATATTTCTGTGTATGTTTGTGCATGTTTTTGTGTCCTTGAACAAAGGAGAAACATCACAGTTTCTCAGGATCACCCCACTGTCTGGAATTGGAAAAGCAGATTAGAAAGAGAAAAGAACGCTGCTCCCCATTGGCAATCCAGGCATCTGCTGAAGCAAGTATGAGATTTCTACCATTAAGTGAAGATTTTTCTAGATAATGACAGCATTAGAAACAAGCCCACAAGCATGTGAGATATGTCTAGTAAAGTGCTTAAAAAAACCACAACAAACCCTCTTGCAGCTTTCCCCTGGGAAAAATGAGTGCCTTGCTATACAATCAGACCCTGGGCTGCAGGGGCCCCACAGTCCTCCAAGGAGAGATGCCACCTCTATGCTGGACACAGCAGGAGCCTAGTTATTCTGCAGAATTGGGCTATCCTCCCCGATCGAGACAGCATCAATCTTGCAGCAGCCGCAGCAGGAGGTAAGGTAGATTTTGCTCTGACCACCTACCTTCTGGTACAGCTGGAAATCTAGGAACGATGTCATTTCAAACATTATTCATCGCGTTTCAAGATTGGTGCCAAGCTCTGCGCAACCAACAGCTGAGCGACTGAGATTTTTGCCTCTCCTTTTACAGGATTATTATAAAATCATGTCCCTCTGTGACCAGTTTAGGCGGTTCTAAAGCACAGTCATAAATGAGACATTGACTTTTAAAGCTCTTCCTGCCCTTAGGGTGGCAGATGAAAGAATAGGTCACAGCTTTGTTCTGCCGCAACATGCCTGGAAGTGTTGAGAGACGTGCTTTCATTACAGGGAAATTTCCACTGTCTCATTGGGTTTTGCAAGTTTGCAACCTACCTGTACAGTATAAAAGAATTGCTGGGCTGACCAAAACAGCTGTAAGACATTGATTTGCTCATGTCATTTAGGCAGCAATAGCTGTCCTACTCATGTCTGCGTCCATTGGAAAGAGCACAGTGACTGCCACCTCTAACATAAAGCTTGTGGCATTTTTTAGCAACTCAGCAAGGACGCAAGAGCCTGGAATAACATCAATTCATTTAATAAACTGGAATATCATCTTTGCAAAACAATGTGATCAGTGTAAGAGAAGTCCGTGACGCTGTGAGGGATGTTGCTCAAACTGATTCAGCTGCTCGAGCAGATTGGTCCTTTAACACTGCCGATCACTTAAGTCCCCAGTTTAATAGCACTATTTTTATGACTCTGCAGTAACCAATGGAATAAATTAATTCAGGGGATGTTCCAGAAAATTGGGAGTTTGTCCTGCAGCAAAAAGGTCTCCAATAAAGACTAAAATGTTAGTGGCCCAGTGTATGCAACAATTAGCAGATTTTGTTAACTGTTGAGAATGGAAATGAGAAAAACAGAAGTGAAAGACAGTCAAATACTTCATGATTGCCTTATCTAACAGTTAATATCCCTATGCATTGGGATGCATTATATCCCCTGCATATTAATGCTGTACAGCATTGCCCATTAAAATATCTTGGACTCACTTGCTTACCATTTTCTTAAAGCTTAAGCATTATACCAAAATTTTCATGCGGAGTATGCTGGGAAGTTAAAATGAAAATGATTGAGGACATTTCCAAGAACAAGGCTAACAAAAACGCATTTGTCCCCATTTCAAGCATGTCTGTTAGCTTTTTGTTGGAGACCTTTCATCTCCCTCACACCCTACAGACTGGCTTCTGTGGGTCTTGACAAAACCCATCTGACCTGGACCACATTTTATGACTTTGAAAAATCACAAGCCACGCAGATCTGTGGAGATTCCTTAGTATTTAGTGGACAAAAAGCCATCCCCAAACCATCCCTGGAAACTCTGCTCCAGCTGAGTATCCTCCACGTCCTTGCAGCTGCTAGAGCACCCTGCACCTGGGCTGTCCACAGGCAGTGGCCAAGCCCACGCCACCTGCGAGTCATTGCAGTTAATGTTGTGGGAGGGTGCACTGAGCTTAGAGAAAAGTGTGCTTTCTCTCATAAACGTGATAGTGACTGTGCTGGCAACGAAGCTGTGTGGCTGAAGAATCAGTTGGGAAAGCCACCTCTGGAAGAAAAGTAAATCTGGTTGAAGAACTTGTTGGGACTGGAGCTGAAATACCTGGGAGAGGAGGTAGTGGAAGAGGGAAAGATGGTGGGACTGGGGCAGAGGAGGGAAAATGGGGAGCTTCATTTTCTGAGTCAACAAAGAATAGGAATAAGGATAGAAAGAAGGATTAAACCACCAAGGTCTTTAGGGTCTGGGAGCAGCTGTTCACCAAAAAGTAAGGCAAGGGAGGAGGGGAAAGAGCAGAGGTGAAAAGACTTGTGTGATAGTAGGACAAGCCAGGTCACTAGCAGTGGGACAGAGTTAGGGTATGGGTGTGGCTGGAGCAATTAGTGAAGGCAAGAGAGGGGAGAGAAGAAGCCCTACTTGATAACGGTAGAGTAGGGAGCAGAGGAGGTAGCAAAGGAGCTGTTTGTTTTCAAGGGTATGGGAAAAACAGGACTGCATAGAACATTGATGGAAACAAGCAAAAAAGCTCCTTGTGGCACATGTTGCTCTCCAGAGTTTGGAAGGGAACCCAGCTGCCCTGAGGCTCTCACCTCTGCTGCTAAGGTGTGGATTTGAAAGGCAAGCCTCTGATGCTGGCTAGCAGTATAGTAATCTCTTCCTACTGCCACCCTTACTGTCATTAGTTGGAGAAGGCACAGTCAACTGGGTTGTCCCTGCCAGTCCCTGGAAAAGGTTCCTGTGGTGGTGGATCTCTTACCAGGTTGTCAGTGAACCTTGTGGACGTGCATATCCTTGCACATCCTTGCTAGGTTGAATTCAGCTTTTGAAAAAACAACAACCAGGATCCTAAAAAGCAGCCCACTGTCTTCTGTGCCAAAATGGCTCTGAAATCAAGCATTTAGAACTTAGAAAAGACTGAAATTAAAATAATTTGTGCAAACTTAATTTGGCTTAATTTTGGCGTGTGTGATTTTGTGGAAAATAGGCCTGGAAAGGACCTTGAGGAGCCATCTGGGGACTCCAATCCATCTCTTTCCCCCAGGGCAGGACCAATTATTCCTAGTCCGTTCTTGACAAATCTAATCTTCTCTTGCGAGACAGACAGACAGTTGTTAATGACATGACTGTATACTTTTTCTTAATGGGACCCTGCCTCAGTGCATAAAATATACCAGGACCATGCTGTGGAGTAGACTGGGAACACAGTTGGAGAAGGGACAAGCTCATGGTTCAGCTTAGGGTGTGCTGCCCTGGCCAGTTGCCTTTGCTTCACTATTCTTGGGTGGTCTTTTAAATCAGACCTCTCTTAGGTGGTCATTAATTGTATTTTCTCCATCTTCTAGGTGCTCAGCTTGAAAATACTGCTTTTGATTTAATTGTCCACGCTTGGTGCCCTGTTTTGATACAGTGTTAGGGCTTTGATTTTACCACCACCACACAAACAGCTCAGCCCACGTTGCATTAGTTGCCACAGACTGGAAAATTAAACTGAAATTCTTATGCACCATGCTTAGTGCTGGCTGTCATAAGTCACTTGTCTCCCACTTCTTGTATGACCCTGCCCCGTGTGCTGTCAGCCTCCATCTCCCCACACCTTGCTTACTCTGCTGAAAGCACCTCTACAGAACCTCACAGTCATGAATGATGATCCCCTGACTATTTTATTGAGTTCATGTTTCTCCATAACCACCTCATCCTCAGAGGCATATGCATTCTGTGCAATTATTTACACCAGTAATGTGTATAATTACCTCAGGGAAAAATCAGAGAAATGCATAAGAACTGACAGCATACAGGACACCAGAAACTGCTGTAGTGAATCACAGAACCATCACAGGGTTGTGGAGGATGGAAGTGACCTCTAGAGATCATCTAGTCCAAGCCCCCTTGCTCATGGACTGTCATCTAGAGCCGGTTATCCAGGAAGGTGTCCAGTTGGGTTTTGTGTATTTCCAGAGGCGGAGACTCCATAACCTCTTTGGCCAACCTGTTCCAGTCTTTGACCAACCCTACAGTAAAAAGAGTGTTTTCTTGTGTTCAGGTGGAGTTTTGTGTGTTTGAAATAGTGCCTACTGCTTCTTGTCCTGTCAGTAGCCACACATTTGCCTCTTCCTCATTCCCTTCCGCCAGGTATTTATACACATTGATGAGATTCCCCCCTAAGCCTTTTCTTCTCTAGGCTCAACATTCCCAGCAGCCTGTGCTTTCCCTCACATGAGAGATGCTCCAGTCCGTTAGTCATCTTTGTGGCCCTTTGCTGGACTCACTCCAGGAAGTCCTTGTCTTTCTTGTATTGGGGAGCCCAGAACAGAACAGCTCCAGTTGTGACCTCATCACTCATCAGCAGAGGTGAAAGATCACTTCTCCTGACCTGCTGGCAGTGGTTTTCCTAATGCAGCCCAGGATGTTGCTGGCTGCCTTTGCTGCAAGGGCACGCTGCTGGCTCATGGTCAGCTTGATGTCCAATAGAACCCCTCGGGTCCTTCTCTGCAGAGCCCCCAGCATGTGTTGGTGCACGGGGGTTATTCCTCCCCAGGTGCAGGACTTTGCATTGCCCTTTGTTAAACTCCATGCGATTCCTCTCTGCCCAGTTCCAGAGCCTGCCCAGGTTGCTCTGGATGGCAGCGCGCCCTCTGGTGTACCACCTCCTCCCAGCTTGGTATGGGCTGTACATTTGCCA
Source organism: Actenoides hombroni (assembly GCA_024336885.1). Classification (NCBI taxonomy): domain Eukaryota; kingdom Metazoa; phylum Chordata; class Aves; order Coraciiformes; family Alcedinidae; genus Actenoides; species Actenoides hombroni. The sequence continues at coordinate 2,143,544 of WUAM01000292.1, forward strand.
CAGGTGTACTCTGCCCCATCGTCCAGATCATTAATGAAGATGTTAAACAGTATAAGACCTAGTAACAGAATATGCTGCTAGTGACTGTTACTTAGCTGGACTTTGTGCCGCTGATCATGACACTCGAGGTCTGGCCATTCAGCCATTTTTTTGATCCACTTCACTGTCTACTTACGTAACCCATACTTTGTCAGCTTGTCTATGGAGATATTATGGGAGACAGTGTCAAAAGCCTTACTAAAGTCAAGGCAAACAACATCCACTGCTCTCTGCTCATTCACCAAGCCAGTTATCTTGCTGTGGAAGGCTGCTAGGTTGGTTAAGCCAGATTTCCCCTTTGTAAATCCTTGCTGACCTGTGCTCGACCACCTCCTTGTTCTTTATGTGTCTGAAAAATGGTTTCCATGCTTTCTTGCTTCACTGCCTTTTCCGAGATTGCGGTGAGACTGATCAGACTGTAGATCCCCAGATCCCATTTCTTGCCATTCTTGAAGATAGGAGTGACATTTGCTTTCTTCCAGGCCTCAGGAACTTCTCGTGATCACCACGATCTTCTGAAGAGTGGCCTTGCAATAGCTTTAGCCAGCTGCCTTGGCACTTTTGGGCCCCTTGCTCGGGATTGCTGAAGGACGCTCTCACCAGTAAAGCTTCCTCCCGGGTCACCAACCCCAGTTTCCGCCTTTTGTACATTTCCTTTTTATGTCAGAATTTAGTCAGGAGCTCCTTGTTCATCCACACATACCTCCTGTCACCTTTCTTCCTGTCAGGATGAACCACTCTTGAGCTTTGAGGAGATGATCCTTGATTATCAAACATCTCAGCCCCTGGTTTCTAGTCCGGTATCTTGTTCCTGATTGCTGTCAGGACAGGACGTTTCACAGTGTTTTATAAACCTTTCCATGCTTCCACACTTAAAGACTGATTTGAATTCAAACAGCACTTTTCATACCCCTTACCAAAAAAAAAGTTTTAGTGCTATGCATTTCAGGGGTCAATATTACCCAGATACTTGCCCACGAGTGATATCCTGCACCAGTGACTTTCAGAGTCTGGTTAGAAATACAACTGTCTTCCTGTCAGCTAGTGGGGAAGTTAGTTTTCTTATCCCAGTAACCACTTACTGGGAAGGTCTTTCCATAGGTGTGGGGAAAGGAGAGACTCCTCTGGGTGAACTTTAAAAGCGACTTCACTTGAGAATCATCTCCCGGAGAAGTCTCTCTCTCACCTTCCAGTAACAAGAAAAGGCTCCTACTTTAAGTACGTAGTGTGTACAATAACTGCTTAATTAAAAAACATTTCCTTCTACTGCTTTCGAAAGGGCCGCCATTCCTGTTAATTGCATTGTCCCCCTGCTCCTGTGCTATGAGGCAAAGAGAATGTCCTTTTGAACTCTGTCATGGTATCACCAACTTGATATGGCATAAATCCAGTCCAATTAAAAATAAATAAACGTAGCACTTCCCTTAAGACAGATGTCCTGGAATGACTCCTTTGTAAAAAGGCGGCGTTAATCCTCCCAGGCTTTTTCTGCTTGTAGGCTCTTTTCGTAGGGGTCAGTTGGAGTGACTGCTACTCCGATCGTGCTAACCTTGGTTAAGCTCACTCATTTCTTTTCTGTGTCCTTACGCGTTGCCCGTTGAGTTCATCTTTGCTCTTGCTGCTGGCTTGCAGCCTCTCGCAGGGGCTGAGGAGCTCATCCAAGTCTTGCAGAACAGCCTGGGAGCGATAGCGGCTGAGCGAGATTGGGAGATAAGCTTTGCTGACCATTAGCAAAACAATGGACTGTACACTCGGTGCTGTTAAACACACAAAATAAACAGGGAGGGGGAAAAAAAATAATAAATTAGGTCGCTTGTAACAATCACGGTCACAAAATGTTCAGGAGGAAATGAGATTCTGGAAAAGATTTATTTATTTATTTAAGGAATGCAATAGTTTCCATTGATTTCTAGGGCTTCTTGGTGCTTTTGTGCTACTGGATTCTTGTCTCCAGCCAGTTAGATCCTGAATCCTGCTCTGTAAAAAGGCTTTTGAATTACACCTAATAGGCTGAAGCAAAAGCAACATGGGTTGTTAGTCTGATCAAATTAGGAGGTGTGCTCTGTTGTGTAGCGTGTAAAAGATTTTGCCATGTCAAGCAGCCCACAGGGAAATAGAGGAAATAGGCATTTTTTTAATGGGAAACACCCAGGCCTTTAAAGACACAGCAGTAAATCTTTTCTGTTCTGATTCCTGTGCCTACTTTAAGGTTTGTGTTTGCAGACCCTCTAACCTGTCCGCATATCTGTTAATTTTTTATGTTTGGTAACTGGGATTCAACGCCACATTTTCCCAGATGTTTTAGAGATTTGGAAGGGAGCTCTCCTTTTAAAAACAGCTGTCTCTCCATCTCAGGGCAACGACAGACAGCTGTCAACACCAGATGTACAATGCAAAATGCAGCAAAAATTAGTAACCATTTGCAAGCCAAAGATGAAGGAAGTAGGGTGTGATGGTGATTAGTGAGCAGCCAGGGGCAGGGATCATTAAATCGATTGGAGTGCTTGGCAAAAATTCAATGAACAAAATGAAAACGCTGTTACACTTTTGGCCACTTCATAATTAACTGTGCATTTTCTCCCAGATTCTGAGGAGAATCACCGCTTTTAATTCCAGGCTGCAAACTAAAGACCCCCAGTTCATAGGTAAGATGCCCAACAACAGCACAAGTTTACTGCTGTGGCTGCTGTATGTAGAATGACCAAGGTTTCATAGCTCTAATCAACCATTTCGCTATAGGTTGCTTATTGCAGAGGAACCGTTCCTCTCTACAGACAGGAGCATATTACACTCCCCACAGTTTGCTTTGAGGATATCAAGAACACTATCATCCCCTTTCTCCCCTGGGGAGATGGCTGTGCTGTGGAGACCTGTACCCATGCAGTTATTTTCAGCCAGGGTAAAAGCAGCTGCAAGAGCTGGATGAGCATTCCACTGCAGATACAGATGGTAATTTCGGTCTGCAGGGAGCCCTTGTGATGAGGCCAGCATCCCAGGCAGGCTCCACTAGGCGCATTACTGCTTTCTTTGCTTCTTTGGTGATGCAGACACCTATTCCCAATGGCCTTTTCTCTTTCTGTTGGCACCTTGCACCATGTGCAATGAGTTCTTTTGGAAAACTTTTTCAAAAGGAACTAGCGAGTCTTCTTCCTGCATCTGTGAGAAGGCACAGTAAACCTCATCACCCTGGTGCAAGATGCCCCAGGTGCCTGAAGGAGGAAGGGAAGAAAAATCTCCTTTGTTGGCTGTTGTGTTTGGCTGCCTGTACAACTTCTAGGTCATTGTGATGGCTTGGAAACCCAGCCTGTGTCTTCTCCCCTTTCCATGCCTCTCCCGTATGTCTACCAAGATCCAGCTAAAGAGTAGTCCTAATCCCCTGTTAAGTCTTCCTAGCCCTGTAAGACTTTCTTGAATGGACTGAAGGCCTCAGGGATCAGGCTGGCTTTAACTCTCTTTAGTTTGAAAGTCTCCTCAACAACCACTTTGGAAGTTGATTGGGTAGGCAGGGAAATATCGACTGTGGGACACTGATGGGCCCTTCCAACAATACTGTAGTGTAGAGAAAGCCCCAGTAAACTCCAGGGAATGGGGTCTTTTTAATTGCCTACTGTAAGAATGGCCCATCTGCTTCTTGGTATATTCTTCACAGAGACAGACCTGCTGAGAGCAGGGGAAAATACAGATAGAAAGCAAATAGATGTCAGTCTTGGGCTGCTTGGCTGAAGCTAATGTGAGGGAGGTCATACACACAGAAGAGCCCCATAATTTTCTAGATTTGAACCCTTTCAAACTTCTGAGGAAATGGGCGTAATTTTTGCTTTCCAGAAATGTTTGGAAGGCTTGTCAAAGGCTCGTTACGTTGACAGAGCTTCTCTGGCTCTGGACACTGTGGTTTTTCCAGGGTTATTTATGAAGAAGGTGTGGTCAGACACATGCTGGAGTGAGGGAAACTGTCCAGCTGAACATGGTGTTCTCCCGCTACAGTGGGAAACCCGATGCCTCTTTCAAGAGCTAGTGGGCCAATCTTAAACCTGTGCAGAACATTCGCAGGGAGGGCTTCCACTGAAGGACACATTTGCCTGCTCAGTGAGTCACCGATGTTTTCCGTGTGTCGCAATATTGTCCTGAACCCGTGTGTAGTGTCTCTGCTTGCTTGACTGTACTGCAACCTTGGGAAACAGAGGTTGTCCGTAGCTCCTGTTACATTAAACTCTTCGGAGCAGTTGGCTCTATCAGTTTTGGCGAACTCACCTGGAGTCTTGCGAGGCCTGGGTGCACCCACGCGCATCCAGATCAGCAAAACATCAGCTGTTCTCTGAAGCAACTGTTGGTGATGACATATTTTGTGACAGGAAATCATTGCAAAACGCTGAGTTCTCGGGATTAAAAACTTCTGCTCAGAAAAATAAATGCAACTGGTATGTTCTAAGCATAGACTCTTTTGGATATTGTTCTGGGACAAAATTCAAAACCACTTTTCAGGATTTATTGTCCAATCATTAACGCCTGGCCAGTCAGTAAATTTGTTACTGCTACAATCTCTGATTTTCCACTGGAAAATGAAAGAGAAGTTAAAGTTCAACCATAACCATTGAGTTTGCTCATGCCAATCAAGCAAGAGACAAGCCGTTACAGTATCTGAGTTGTTCCACGGATAATTCCCTTGGCAATATTCAGGAATTAGATGCGAGACTGGTAGATCCATTGATATAGTTTTGATTCACTACTGTAACATGGTTCAAAACAGCCGAGAATGATTGCATCCCTATCGGGCTAGCCGAGGCAGCCCTCTCACCATGGCTAAGCTTATGGAGCAGGTCACCTTGAGTGCCATCACACAGCATATACAAGACAACCAGGTGATCAGGCCCAGTCAGCACGGGTTTGCAAAAGGCAGGTCCTGCCTCACTAACCTGATCTCCTTCTACCACAAGGTGACTTGCCTAGTGGATGAGGGAAGAGCTGTTGACGTTGTCTGGTGTCTGGTCACAAGTGTTATTCCCCAGGGTTCAGTACTGGGGTCTGTTCTCTTCAATACCTTAATTAACGATCTGGATGAGGGGATTGAGTGTACCCTCAGTAAGTTTGCAGATGACACCAAGCTAGGTGGGTGTCGATCTGCTAGAGGGTAGGGAAGCTTTACAGCGGGACCTAGACAGGTTAGATCAGCGGGGCAAGGTTACTTGCATGGGGTTCAACAAGGCCAAGTGCCAGGTCCTGCACTTGGGTCATAACAACCCCATGGCAAGCTACAGACTTGGGGATGTGCGGTTGGAAAGCAACAAGTTGGAAAAGGACCTGGGGGTATTGATGTACAGTCACCTAAACATGAGTCAGCAGTGCACACAGGTGGCCAAGAAGGCCAATGGCATCCTGGCTTGTATTACAAACACTGTGGCCAGGAGGAATAGGGAGGTGATCATCCCCCTGTACTTGGCACTGGTGAGGCCACACCTTGAATATTGCATTCAGTTCTGGGCCCCTCACTATAAGAAGGAGATAGAAGGGCTGGAGCATGTCCAGAAAAGGGCAACGAGGCTCGTGAAGAGCCTAAAGCAGAAGTCCTATGAGGAGCGGCTGTGGGAGCTGGGGTTGTTTAGTTTGGAGAAGAGGAGGCTGAGGGGAGACCTTATCACCCTCTACAACTACCTGAAAGGAGGCTGGAGTGAGGAGAGGGACAGCCTCTTCTCCTCTGGTTATGTGTGACAGGACCAGAGGGAATGGATGCAAGCTGTGCCAGGGGAGGTTCACGATGAATATTAGGAAACATTTATTCACTGAAAGTGTTATCAAACACTGGAATGGTCTGTCCAGGGCAGTGGTGGAGTCGCAATCCCTAGAATATTTAAATAGCATGTGGATCTGGTGCTTAGGGACATGGTTTAGTGGTGAGATTGAAGTGTTGGGTCAAAGGTTGGACTAGATGATCTTGAAGGTCTCTTCTAACCAAAGACATTCTGTGATTCTCCGATTCTGTACTGCCATGATTTTATTATACAAATATGCTATTACCAGCCAAGATCATCTTCTGTAAATAGTAATTTTTCAGCTTTAGAAAATTCTGATCATGTCTTTACAACCAACCAAAGTTTTAAATGCAATGTTGACATTAGATACAGAAACTTGATCAGTCAGGAACAATGCACAGAATAAAGCATTTTTCCCTCCTACACAGCTAAGCAGAATCAAACTGACTACCCTTAGGCTGATGAATTTGGGTTTTTTTATGGGTACACAAAGGAAAATAGATGCTAATAACTCTACAGAATTAAATATTTTTCACAGCTTTATTTGAAGTGGAAGAGTTGCTGTGAAAAAGAAATAATACACAGAAGCACAGAAAATTTTTATTTTTAAAACCTGACTTTTTCTACAGTCTCTTTCTTAGCCTGTTTTTGTGGCATTTCCAGTAGTTATGCTTCTATACATACACAGCTCAGAACAGAAAGAGATGCACCAACTACTCCTTAGCCAGACATCAAGTATAATCTAGGTAGGGTCATTTTGCTTTCATGTTTTACCAGGTTTAATGGGTGTCTCGATGAAATCACACTGAGAAGCTACAAAAAAACCCACCCCAAACTAGTCCTATTAATATACTCCTTGTATTTTCTTGATTTTCAATGTCCAGACCATCTACTTCACAACAATGCTTTGCTGGATAATTCTTCCTCTATGTATAATAATATCAAGACATATTTTTAAAAAACTAGCTGCTTAATTTGCTTATTTCCTCTTCATTGAAGAAAAGAGGGATGGCCTGACAGCTGGTGGCCTCTGAGAACAGGGAAGACTGCACTAGAGTCTTAAAGGAATATCCTCCAGAATCATGTTCCTTGTCATAATGCTCTGATATCAGTGCTGACAAACTCAGTACAACCCCACAGGATTTCCTTAAAATGCTGCTTTTTATCCCTGATTTTAACTGAGATCAAAATTCAGAAAAAAGAGATTTCCCATAACCTGTCTGGAAGGTAGAAACAGGATCACAGGTTGATTCAGGTTGGGAGAGACCTAAGAAGGTCTCCAGTCCAACCTCCTGCTGACAGCTGCGTCAGCTCTAAAGAGAAACCAGGCTGCTCAGGACTTCACCTGGTCAAGATCGAAAACCTCCAAAACAGAGACTTCTCAGAGGGTTCTGGTCAGTGTTGAAGAGTTCAGGAGGCGACCTGTAATTAATGGTGTTCCCCGGGGACCAGTACTGGGGCCAGTCTTATTCAATATCTTCATCAATGTCCTGGATGAAAGGACAGAGTGTACCCTCAGAAAGTTCACTGATGATACGAAACTGGGAGGAGTGGCTGATACATCAGAAGGCTGTGCTGCCATTCAGAAATACCTGGACAGTCTGGAGAGCTGAGCAAAGGCAAACCTAATGACGTTCAACAAGGATAAGTATAGAGTTCTACACCTGGGGAGGAACAACACCATGTACTGCTACAGGTTAGGGGTAGACCCGCTGGAAAGCAGCCCCATGGAGAGGGACCTTGGAGTCATGGTGGACAGTAAGTTATCCATAGAACAGCCATGTGCCCTTGTGGCCAGAAAGACCAATGGTATCCTGAGCTACATACAGAAGAGTGTGGCCAGCAGGTCGAGGGAGGTTCTCCTCCCCTTCTACTCTGCACTAGTGAGACCACATCTGGAGTAT
>WUAM01000292.1:2156725-2181943 GCA_024336885.1 Actenoides hombroni
GCTCCGGTCGGGCCCTCTTGGACAACAACACTGCCCGTTGGTTGGCCCCCTCCCCTAGCCTCTCATCGCCGCCTCCGTCCTGAGCGGCCTCTCCCTAATTAAAAAGCGTTTCCCCCCCCCCCTTTGTGAAAAGGATCGGGAGCTCTGTAGCCCGTATTTCCTTTTTATTTCCCCCTCGAAAGGAGGAAATGAATTGCGGGCGCACAGGTATGGCCGTGACATTCACGTTCATTATGTGGTGTTAAGCACTCCTGGCTGTGAAGGAGAGAGCCTGGAAGATTTTTCCAGGCACCCGTAGATCGGGTGGGACACCCTTTGCGTCCAGCCCATTTAAAAAAAAAAAAAAAAAAAAAAAAGGAGGGGGAGGGGAGCTTACAAAAGGTATCTCTCCAACATCCTCCACGCTCCGGTAAAACCCGCGGTAGGGGGGGATAAGAAAATGGTTCTTTTGACATCTGAGCCAATGGAGTAGTTATTTCAGGCTTGGTATGCCTTTTACAGTTTTCTGATTAGAGGAATATTTTTAAGAACGAGGCCTGTGCTTTATCCTGCACAGGCACGTTGGAAATTGTGTTTAATGTGTGCCCGTCTTCCCTATTCTAGCTTGTGGGATTAGCTGGTTTATGTGAATGAAAAATATGTATTAAATCTGAACAATTGTACAGTGCAAATAGAAAAAAGGTTCTGTTCTGAGTCGCTGAAGATTGGCTATATGTTTACAGCGGGGAATTTCTTCCCTCCTGATTCGCATATGTTCATATTGACAACTAAATTGCTGTTCCAGATTCATATTAACAGCGTAGTTCTCAGATATTTTCCTTTTTCTTACAAAAATTCCGGGTGGCATCTTTATGGGACCAGGAATGCTTGATATGCCTTGCCATTCAATTGCTCTATCTCGGATCCTCGCGTACAGCCACACCTGCCAGGGCCCTGTGTGTGCACGCGTGCATCGTTCCATGCGTTTTGTGCCGAAGCACTCTGAAGATTGTGAGCTTTTTTGACAGGTTAGAAATCCCGACGTTCTTCCGCACTGAAATGTCTTCTGCTGCCGTTGAAGCCTTGAGGAGAGCGCTTGGCTCGGGGTCTGTAGGCTGCCTTGTTAGCTGCATGATGGCCATGCCTGCAGCACTTTAAAAAACAGGGGTGCAGTTAACCTGTCCTAGCAGCATTAAAGTGTGTATTGGATCGTACCCAGCGTTGGCACTTACGCAGAGTTCTTGTTCTGTACGGAGGGAACTTGTGGGTGACTCCATTTTAACGTACCGCTTTACTTCGTGTGCATGTGGAATAGGAAGGCGGGTCTCGTGGATGGGTATTTCTGCAGGTGGCTGTTTACACCAAGCAAGACCTAGACCTGGCACGCTCCGCAGCTAAATCTGCCTTGTTCGAGCTCTACAGCTTGATTCTTGAAAGGTCGTTGTTGCTCCTTTCCTGTTTGTTGGAGGTCAGAGACTTAGACAGATGCTTGCCTGTGATGAGGGTGCTAACTGATGCAGGCTAACAAGTTTGCAAATATGATTGAATCCCGAGCGTGTAACACGGAGGGAGAAACAAAGGCTGTAGCATAAAGCACAGGCGCTTGTGAGAACCCCCCCAGTCGCTCTAGTCATGTGCTCCCGGTCCTTCTGCCTGGAAAAAAATGTCAGAACAAAGCAAGAGAACCACATCCGAGGACTGTGTGGGAAATGCAGGTTTTATTTTCGGTCGATCTATCTATGTAAGACAGTTCAAGAAGTAAACTTGGTGGTTTTTTTTTTTTGGCTTTGTAAAGGGAGAAAAATTCTTGGGTGTCAGAAATGGTTTGGTTTTTCTGGTTCACATGAGTTTTGGTAGCGTCTTACGGCTTGATGTAGCAAGCTATCTGCTACCGGTGTTGCATGCATGAAAAATACCCAAAACCCACTTGTGTGGTGAACAGAGGGTTTGCTTGTCTCTTTTGTTTTACTATATATTTACAGACATACTTCATTATATTCTGAGCCCTTTTGGGTGAAAGCTGGGACAAAAGACTCCTTGTGAGGTAGGTGAAAATTGGTGGATTGATATCTCCTGAGTCTCTCGGATGTCTTTAGTACCTCTGTATTGGTGCAGGTCTTTTCTGAGACACGAAGGAGCGAACCCAGACTTGTTTGCTGTCATTCTTTTTGCTTTTATTTCTAATCCCAGAGTAGTGGCAAAATTAAACGAAGTCAGTCCTGCTCTGGTGTCTCTGCAGCTATTGATGCTCCTGGCTGAGCACCTCTACAGTTATCTAGGAAGGATGGATCCAAGCAATGAGGAAAGGATTGGTAAAGTGTTGGAGGAGGGCTCACTGATCCTTGTGCCCTCTGGAAGGAGCAGTACTAGAATCGTAGAGTGATTGCACTTTTTCTCCAGGGTATGTGGGCAAGGAGTGAGCAAGGATTTTTTTCATTTCTTCCCTGAGTAATTTATTAGGCTTAATTTATGAGACTTTGTTCTCAGAAGTTGGTAAGAAAGCCTGAGCTTTGAATGAAAGCATGGGAGATTACCAGCAGCTGCTTGTCCTCTGGCTGTTGGGAAAGATGACTTCTTGTGCATGCTACTTTCCTTGCTCTGTAATAGGTGTTACGAGGCTTTTAACATCTCTGCCAGAGTAGGAACCCTGTGGCCTTCTGATATCTGACTATTTTTTGTTTCTCTATTTATATTTTGGTGGTTTTGAAATCACTCCACAATTCTTGCCACCCCACCATATGGATTTCTACATAAAAGTAATTCTCAGTAGGTTATTCTTTATGCAGGTCTCTATTGCTGGGTTTGTAGGCTTTCCCTGCACAAAAAAAAAGTGTGTGCGCTCCTTTTGTTGAGCCTGCCCCTCAACAGGAGGGAGCTGAGCTTCCAGTTTTCCACTTGCTGATACTATCATCTTGCTGGTTGTGGTATAAGTGAAGAGGTATGAGCTTGAAGCTTTCTTTTGTTCTCTACCTCGTTCTCGCATTGCTTCCACATGTACATTGTTTCCCAAATGGGACAAAAATCCTCCTGAAATACGAAGGGTAGTCATGCAGCACGTGACCAAAAATAGCTCTATGAAAATAGAAGTCTTGAAGTTTGCAGTTTGAGAATTTTCATCTAATGACCGTGGAATTGAATTTTATATTTATTTATTTATTCTTCCCTTTCTCACACTGAGCTTCTGGAAAATAAGTTTTTCAAGTAACACCAGCTCATTATAGACAGCAGTACTTATTGTAACTGTAGCCAGTTATCTTGTTGGCCTGCAGTAAATAATGTCAGGGCTAACACTTGCCACGAAGAATTTTTTGCCCATGTGCGAGTGTCACGGCTCTGTAATTGGTTAGGCAGAATTTATTAACTGGGAGGGTGAGAGAGACAATTTTATTTGCTTTAGCTAATTCTGATGCTGTACACATGCTCTTGGTTGCATAATCGAAAGGCCAATCTTGTAATAATTCATTTTTGGACTCTCTGGAAGAATGTTACAGTTGGTGCCAAACTTGCTTTTTGTTGAGGTTTTTCTTCTCTTCTCAGATTCACTGTTTCATTTGTACTGTATAATCTCCTTAAAGCACAATAGCTTGGTAAGCCTATATTGCTGTGTACTGTTCACATGCTATACTACTGCTGGTGCTGGCATTTGAGCACGATGAGCCTTCTGTTAATGTAAAGGCTCTTTACAAAGTGGTTCAGGAAGGAATGAAGTTTGGAAGCTTGTTGCTCTGTTAGTAGCCACTCCTCAAGCCAGGACATAGGTGACTGCTTTTCAGGTAGCATGTGGTGTCTAGGTGACAGCTGAATACTGTGTGATGTCCAGGTAGGTGTGTAGGAAGAGCCTTGGAAAAGAGCACCCTGGGCACCTTCAGTGAGGAGGAATGAGCGGGGCTGTTGAGACTGGCCAAACGATTGAGATAATGGCACCTTCTGTTTCTCAACCCATTTAGGGCAGGGCCCTCTCTATTGCTTTGATAGCAGTTTCTGCCTAATTGGTTGCTGAAACTGGAAGCCGCCCATCCTGCTCTCCTTGCTGGAGAGAGGAAGATCACTCCCTTCCAGAAGCCTGCTGAGCATTATGTGTCTGGCTGTCGCTGATCCTAGCCCTGTCCAGCTTTCTGGCTGCTGCTGGGTGAGCAGCTTTCCTCATGCCTAAACTTGAAAAAAATCGTAGTAACAGGGTCAGCTAATGACCACGTGCACTAGTGACAAGTGTCTCGTGCTGTAGTGCCCCAAAGTCATGCCTTGCAGTCTGAAAAGGAAGAAAACAGCTGTCTGCTTTGCTTAGTTCTAATACTGCCAAACTGTATTTTCTCTTCATTCATGTCATTGGGGTAGTTGAGCAGAAAAATAACTAAGAAAAAACCTGAGGCCTGCCAATGGAACCTGTCAGATGATAATTTGACTAATTATTCTGCTCTCTCCCTCACATCTTTTATCTGTGAATTGGTGGTTTGATTATTTCTGCGTTGTTGTTGGGGTTTTTTTTTCCTGTTGTAATACACACTGTTGTTTATCCTGAACCTCTTCTTGTTCCATCACTGTTCTGCACGCTTATGCTTCCCTACGCTGCTTCCTGGAGGCGATGCCCTGGTGTATTATCACTTGATTCACCTCTTGTGTTTCTTAGCAATATTTTAACCATCTTGTTTACCTGTTTACACAGCTGTGCAAACCCATATGGCTTATGGAGTATGTTCCCTGCCTATATGCATCCTGGTTCTGGAAGCTGTATTACTTCATCCTCGAACTTTATGGGGCCTTGGAGGTGTCTCAGAGCAGTGATAGTTTATATACTCTGATATTTTTTCTTGGGGGGGTGGCATGTATTGCTGAAGACCACCCCACAGGCTGCAGGGTTTCCCTCTACTACCCCAAGAGTTCTTGAATTTTGATGTGTTTTATCTGTAATTGCTATTTTAGAACATAAAGGATTTTTGCAGTATTGGTGTTTGTTTTCATACCGATACAAATCGGTATGTGTGATACTGGCTGTTGCTGTTCCCCATCCCATCCTTTTTCTTGAACTGGATGGAGGAGTGATGTGAAGAAGAGACTGAAAGCCTATAGGGTATCCATGTCTTCAAAAAGCCTGCAGTTAAAGCTTTGTACTGTGACCAGCTCTAGCATTTTCTGCAATGAATCAATGCTAAACTCCTTGTCTATTGGAACACATTAGTTAATGGTATGCAAGGTGGTTGGAGGACACTTGCAGCCTCTTGGTTCAAGCTGTTGAAGACTTTTTTTGTTTTAAATGACTTGATGAGTCCTGTTTTAAATTTGGAAGGTGTATTACCTTTGAGTTTCCAGAAATTTCTGTAGTCTTAAGACTTGAATGCTTTTCTGGAGTTTTCCTCCTTTTGTTTTTGTTAAAAAAAAAAAAAAAAATTAAACTTTCCTCTGAGGACTTTAGTCACCCATAGCTAGTGTGGGAAGTGCTAAAGTGGCTGTCTCCTGCAGAAGCTCTATGGCTGGTGGAGATACTTGGCTGCTTTCTGAATTTAATGAGCATCAGCCCAGTACAGCCTTGAAAGATGAGCAAATTTTTAAGTCAAGCAGCTGTGAAAAGGAGCTGATTGAAAGTTTAAATGCCTCACAAAATAGCTCTCTTCATTTTTCTTTGACCCATGTCCATATAAAATAAAAAAAAAATTGTCATGTCAGCACTTCCTTCAGTAAGTCACACAAATAGATGCTCTTTTATTTACATGTGTTGAAAGGAAGTGCTAATTACAGCTTTTACAATGGGGCAAGAAAAGATACTCCCTCAGACACAGACTGAAACCCGCAGAGTGCTGTCCAGGTCAAACTCCCCCTCTTTAAGTGCAAATCCAGGAACCCCCTTGGCACATCTCACCTGCCGGAGATCGTTGCAGAAGTTCTGCATGCTGCCACTTGGGAAGATGTATGTTTGAAGGCATGATGCTCTGTTCCACTGCACATGTTTGAATTGATTTATAATATAGCCATGTGTTGAGTATATTGCAGCAATCTGATCTTCAGATGAGGAAGGTGTGAGACGTGGTGCCAAGATACACCTCTGTGAGAAATGGCTACAGAAAAACCTCATGCTCAGGGGAGGTGTTCCTGGTTAGCTCTGCTGTAGGTCATTAACCTAAGTCTCCAACGAAGCTCTGTCTGAAGCTTTTGCAGACTGGATTTGGATAACCACTACGGGTAGAACAACTGCTTTCACCAAATCTTCAGAACCCCTCCTGCCCCCAGGGGTACCAGGCGGCGTGGTTTTGTGTCTGTGCAGTAGGAGAAAGGAGATGAAGTGATTTCAACAGAAATCCATATTGCAGACCTTAATGAAAGCATTTCTGTATCATTCTCTGAGAACTGTCAAAGCTGCACATGTCCAGAAGTCATACTGATGTACCTCTAAAAGAAGTGGGCAATTATTTTATATTTTTTTTCTTGTATGATCAGGGCTATCAAAGAATCTTTTCATTAGGTGCTCTTGCCACAGATGACTTGTCTGTTGTTCAGAAAAAGAAAGCAAGCAAAGCAGTTCATTCTGTACTTTTATCTCTTGCAGACGGGAAGTAGATTTCAGAATTTAAGGCACTTTGTGTTCTCACCTAGTCTGTCCTACAGTGGAAGAAAGGAAAGTGGTAAGATAGCTTCTCAATGGCAAGCACCCAGAGTTCTTTTTTTTTTAAACAAAACAGCTCCCTTTCTGAAGGGATGACACCAGTTCTTAGCAAGAGCACGGCCACTTCTCTGTAGCAGCACACCCAGTATCTTGGGTCTATTATGGCTTAGCCTCACCAACTGAGGAGCTGTTAACTTAGTACCAGTGCTTCCTGCACATGTATTTGGCTGTTGAGGTGACATTAACTGGGCAAAAGTGAGTTGCCGAGTGTCTTCCACGTGATTAATTTCTCCATGATTTGCAAGGTTTCTGCATCAGTAATGTGGGGTCGGTTTAGCTGAAGGAATAGTGCTGTGGGTTTGTGGAGTGCTTTGGTGCGTGTCATAGAAAATTTACTTTCTCTTTCTTGTAAGAAAGAACTTACAGTTAAGAAAAATGTAGCTTCATAGCTTTGTAATAGGTCTGAATAGGACCGAGTGTCTCTTGCTTTGTAGGCTGTAATGACCAATGTAGTCATGTTGAAAGTAGTGAATGACTTGTTCTGGTATGTGGTAAGGGTGAGTTGAATCATTTAGAGAAAGCTGCTAGTATTTTTCCTTTGTTTATGTAGCTTCTGTTGATTTTATTTTTGAGTCTGGAAAGTGTCTCTTAGACTTCCTATATCCCAGGAATGGGTAATGGTAACATTGCTCGACGTGTCTCTTCAGGCAGTTGGGTGGATTTGGAGAAACCTGTTAGTAGTCCAAGTGCCTGATGGTAGATCTTCATAATAAAGAGACCTGATGATCAGAAGAGAAAGGGAAGATGTTCTGATTGATCCCATTGGATCAGTAACGCTGTAGAGGGTGTATGGGACTTAGGCATGTTGTGCTGCAGTGCGTGCATGAAGATAAAGCGTCTGAGTGTAGCAGCAAAAGTTGCCACAGGCTTTTGGATCAGACACTTAGAAGGAGAGAAGTTGGGTGTTGGCTCTGAAATTATAACCAGAAGGGAAGCAGCAGCTGAATTTTCCAACCAAGGCAGACTTCTTACGGCCGCAACTGTAGAACATTGTCTGTTTTGACTTTTTTAGTAGGAATATAATTCTTGTCGGCTACAAGCCCTGTAGTTCAAAGAAATATCTTTTGCTAGGAATGCGGGCAATTGTTTAATTTTTAGGCAGTCCAAGAATATGTTTTGCAGAAAGATAAACTAAAATGTTAGTGTTGCTGCAAAGAAGAATGTGATTTTTCTTGCAGTGTAGAAAGAGGAAAAGCTATTTAGTCGCAGCTGATAGCGCCAGTCTGGTGTGCTTGATTCACACCCTGCTGCAGTTACATGGGACCTATATTCTTATTTGTATCCCAGCTCTCATGTACTTCATTTGTTTGAAGTATCTATAAAAAAAAATAAAAATACAATGAGTTGACCTGTATGAGTGGGTTTCCTTGAGGGAGGAAGGGGACACAGCCTAAATAAACAGAATATTTGGCTGTTGTCCAAGTAAACATGAATCACATGGTGCAGTTCTGTATCCCTGTGAATGAAATCTATAGCCACCGATGAGCTTCTCCATGCTTGTAGGAGGCTGAGTATCAGCATCAGAATTAATGTTTTGTGCCTTGCTGAGGAAATAACAACTTCTGGCAAGGCATACTCTGCACGTGAGTAGATGTAAGGCTTCTGGGATGAATTTTCTTTATGTACACGATTGCTCAATTGAAACCTAAAGAAGCAGAAAATAACCTTGTCCTTGAGAAAATACCCGTTGATCATTTCACCTTGGACCTTGCAATCTTCCTCATGGTTGTATGCTCTGGCTCGGGAGCCATGGGTATGTATAATGTAATGTGGTGTAGTAGATGCAAGTGAGTGTGTTTGGGGTTTGGTTTTTTGTGGGTTTTTGTGTGTGTGTGTGTTTTTTGTTTGCATCTTTTTCCCCCCCCCCTTTCTTTCTGTGTTCCTTAGAGAACAGAAACCTTACTAATCAAATTTCAGTTTTAGAGACTTTGAAATAGGTCTGCAAAAAATGTTGATTTTGGATTACATGTTTTAGTAACGACAATGAACTGCAGAGTTTGAGTCTTGGGGAAATGCTTTAAAGGCCCACAGAAAGGCAGGTGGCTTTCTTTCTGTTGGTCTGGTTTGGTTTTCTAGTGGATCAGCTAGTGAACGGACGAGAGACAAGAGCACGAGGTTTGTGCAGAGTGGGATAACTTCATGATTCCAGAAATTTTGGGTCCCAAATGATATTCATGTGATATTTCTCAGTGGGGGGGCAAGGAGAGCTTTGATTGCAGCTCACGGAAGGGAGGCTGCTGATGATTTTTGATGGACCCCAACCTTGATCGGCGCAGTAGACGCGAGTTTGGGGTTCTGTATAGGTTTTCATGGTGCACGTGATGTGGGGATGCCAGTTGAGTACGTTTGTTGGCCCCTACATGTCTGAGTAACAAAGTTACCCAGCAGAATTTCCAAATGTCATTCAATCTGGCTGAGTTTTAGAAACGTCGTCTGCTTAATAGAAGATCTTCACAGAGTAGTGAATACTACCAAATCTGCGAGTCTCTTCTGTTTCCCGATTGACTCGACTGCAGTGCACTGAAGCTTCTCTGTGGCCGCAGTCGCTGACTTGCAGCGCCCGTGGAAGCTGACAAGGGCATTGCTGGGATTTGTGACAGCAGAAGAATGGAGGCTGCTCTCCCAGGTGGCACATTGGAAATGCCTGGGGGATTTTGCAGACGGGCATAGATATTCGTGAGGCAACAAACAACATTTGCTGTGTGGTGTTAATACTTGAGCTTTATACAATAACCTGTGGATTCATTTAGTTATTTATTTTTAGTAATACGTTAGATTATTTTTTCACTGGTAATGTTTGAGCAGTTCATGATTGACTGTAAGCTTTGGTTATAGTGGGCCAAATCTAAAAGGGAGTAGTGCAGAAGTGTTTATGTGATGTCCATAACTCTTCATCATTCTGATAGTTCAGAAATAGTCATCGAGACACTGGCACTGCCTGCATTTCAAAGTATCTGGAGAAAACCTAGTTTTCATTCTTACCTGGTGGCATAATTGCAAAATGTAAATTTCTGCTGGAGTTAATTTAGAATGTGTAGTAGCAACATATGCCTTTTGGTCTATTCAGACACTGTGGGGACATTGTTTTGGGTGGGGGTTTTTTATTTTGTCTTTTGGTTGTTTTTGTTTGAAGAACAGCTGGAACCAGGAAGGGGTTCCTGGCAGACCAGTAATTGATTATACCATTATAATTAGTAGATTCCAGATGAGAACATATCTTGAGAAATTGTCCTCTAGCAGCTCCTTTTACTTTATTACTTTTTACATGTGTTTCTGAGTGTGGAACAAGACACACACACACACACACACACACACACACATTGTCAGAAATACGATATGGAGGGGGGGAAATGATCTAGGTTCCTGAGATCTGGAATTTAAACCTGTACCACGTGTGAAAGCTTTGCTTTAGAGCTTCTGCTTTAAAGCCATTACAGACTGCTTTAAAATGTTCTACTAAATCTGGGCTGACTGATTACATAGCTGCAGACCAAACTTGGGAGTAATGTTTTAATACTTGAACAGTAATTGTTTTGTCAGAAACAGTGATCCTGTTTCTCATTTGACTTCACATGATACGTTCTGTGACTTGATAATGTCCTATCCCACTAGCATTAACATTTCATTTTGATGCTGCTGAGGGAGCTCTGAAAGAAGCTGCGTGGCAACCTAATGTGCTAGCTTCTACCACTCTAACTGCCTTTTTCCCTTGGAGTGTTGTGGCTGTGGGAGACTTCTCTCCTGGTTGTAGATTTTGCATTTAGGTTGTGAGCAAGCCAGTTATTAAAGAACATACCAGTAAAGTAGGAAATAGGATTTCTGACTTTGCTTAATTTTCAAGATTATTGTGCATCCATGGCTATAAAATTGAGGTGTTTAACTTACAAGAGGTTAGGTTTCAGGTAAGCACATAGTCGTTATGTGATTTTTAAAATAAGACTTTTATTTTCATTCAATGAGTTGAAAAGTTTTTAGTATAGGGAGAGGCTTGAGACACACACAAGTTCTGCAAGTATTTGCAGCAGTGTGTGGTGAACCTGTAACAATCTGTACTGAATGCTGCTGTTCAATACCCATGGATTTTTCAGGATATTATTGCAAAAGCAAAAAAAACCCAAACATCAAAGCCCCCAAAACAGTTATAACCCAACACCTGTAGAAGGTGTGTGTCTGTCTTTATTTTTTTTTTTCTTAAGGAAGTTACAGTCAAAAAAAGTGATAGAGAGACTAAGTGACTCAAGTATTGAACCATTCTTACTGTAGCGTTGCTATGACTAACATATGGAAAAAGCATGGGGATTTGACAGTGCTGTTGGTATTTCAAGCTAAGTTTTGGCTCATGTAGCATCTACTGTCACAGAAATGCTGCAGACCTTTGGCCTTTTCTTGCTCTAAGCTTGTTGTGGGTTGATTTTGCACCTTAATAATGTATGAGTACAAAAGTTTCTATTTACTTTCAAAGCTGCTCATGGCATTCTTGTTTTGAGTATCTGGAAAGACTGCTAACGTGTAGGTTTTAACTTGCTTATTTTGGCTGTTCAGACTTACCGTACAGCCTGGTGTCTTTTGTACTGTGGTGCCTTCACCTCTCCCAGGATTCCTGTCTACTGCTGTGCTTCCAGTGAAATCCCAAAGTCATGGAGCATTGGGCTTTGCTGGGGTAGGGATTAATCTGTGGAGGTGAGCAGCCTTCACCAAGTGTTTTGCAGGTATGCCTTGAGTCTGTGTAAATGGAGTAAGCACTTGTGGCAGGGAAGGAAAAAAGCCTAGTAGTCATGGCATCTGCCTGGTGTGCTAGTATGCCAGAGACTTCGCTGGGAAATGTGAGGAACAAGTGTATGAAAAATATGGGTAGTCCATTAAATTGTAGAACTGATGCAGGGCATTTGTGCAGGAAAGAGAACAAAGTGTGGGTGCTGAGGAATAGACTTACTAGAAAACTGCTGTGCATAGGGTATTATGGCTTTGCTTTGTGATGGTAGATGTGATTTTTTTATCTTTATTCTATTTCTGGTGTGTGTGGTTTTGTGTGTTTGCTTTTGGTTTTTTGGTTTGTTTTTTGGTTGTAATATGACTGTGGTGCATTTGAAAGACTTGTTATTTCTGAGTATACTAGAGAACAAAGGCAAGTCTTGATAAAAATTCAGATAATGTCCAGGATTTTGTCAAGAAAAGTAGTTAATAAAGGGGTGGGAAGTTTGTCTGCAAATGAAGAGGAATAATGAGCTTTCATCTGACACTGAAGAGAGCAGATGTTACTGAACTCCTGGAGATTTGTTTGTTGAAATGCCTTGAATTGCCCTGGGCATCTCTTGTGCTGTTTTGCTTTGATTTCTTACTCTGTCTGTATTGATATGAAACCCACTCATATTTAAAAACATGCAGCGAGTCAGGTTGTGATTATTTGGCCATTGTTGTCTCTTACCACTTTCTTCAGTGCTACTGTATGGAATTACTCGGTGTGTGGAATCAGCTCTGCCATCTCCATTACTAGTTTTTGTACTTGCATGGCAAGGAAGTCATTAAACCCCCAACTCCCTCTTGGTACCCTTCCACCATTTTAAAAGGAAAATACAGAGAGCTAACGCACTAATAAATATAGTTCTACCAGATTTGTAAATTATAGATGACACTTTCTCCTTTGCAAAATATACTTCTTCGAATGTCCTGAGATAGACTATACCGTGTGCAACTCTTCAAATGTTGTGAAAGATGAAGCTCAATGAGGGTAACATACTGGAAGCTGGATGATCTGATGAGAGCTGGTGCTGATACTGAAGTTCAAGAGTGTTATTTTCTTGTGTAGAATGCAGGAAGGTGGGCTTGTGCAGTTATGAATCCTTTCTGCTGCATCTTGCCATAGTACCGTGAAAAAAAAATAACTTCCTTTGTGTTACTCTAGAAATTAGTAGAAACTGCCCTTTTGAAAAGTCTAGTACTCTTCAGACTTTTATAAAGTGACCCCCCCCTCATGGCTGTCCTTTGAATGAAAGGATATGTAGACCACATAAATGAAACCTCTTAAAAGGATATCAGCCATGGAACGTGCTGGTAAATGAAGTCAACTGTGTGGCATGAAAGTGCTTGTTTAAAAAACACATCATCCACTGAAAACTTCAAATGTGTACTTTTATGGAATACTGTTACATTTTTCCTCCAGTTATTCAGTCACAGCATCATTTTCTTTTTTTTTTTGGCTTTATGCAGCTGAGGGCTCTTTGTTCCCATGGTGTTGGACATGGGCAGCCAGAAGCAGTGCTGGAGAATGATGTAATTTTATTGTTGGGTAAAGCTACTGAATGTGCTTAAAATACACGGCATACGTGTATGTAGAATTCAAGGCATATATCTGTATGCATACCTCCCGTTAATTGCTGTGGGTTTATTCCTTGGGTGCTTGCTTATGTCTGCTCTTGAAGGCAGGGAAGTGTATTAGGCAATGCCTTGATCTAATCCAGTGTTTTGGTTCTTAAAAATGAAATGTCTCTATAGTCTGTGCTCACTTTAACTATTTTATATATCCTGGCAGCAGCTCGGGTGTTTGTTTGTCTAACAAGAGTCTGCTGCCCTTATAAATGTTCCTTTGAAGTTACTCAGGACTGGTGGTCAGACTAGAGGGATGGGTCATGGGGATTCTGTGGAGTTTTCTGAAGTGTAGTAGTAAAGTTTTTTGCAGCTGACGTGTGTAAACTTTCTAGACCCGTGGATTGTGTTCCCTTCAGAGGCACTCCATGGACTAAAGAGCATGTGTTAAATGATCTTGCCAAAGCAGTGGTACCTCAGTAGGGTGAAATGTATCAGGGGCAGATGTAGTCTCAGTCTTCAGTAAGACTTGATTGTGCAGGTAACAGAGTGGGGGACAACAGGTAAGGCAGGAGATCTGCAGAGAAGAATCTGGAATTAGATGTTTGCACAGTGGCTGAGTCAACTGATGTTGCAGAACTAGCACATATTTTTACTGAATGTATTAACAGGAACATCATGTAAAACAGATGAAGTTAACTTTCATGCTAATAAGCCTAAGTTAAAGTGCAGCACCTAGTTTTGGTACTGTTGAATCGTTGAAGGCAAAGGGGAATGATTAGAGATGTAGAAAATGTGCTCTAAGGGAAAGCTGAAAGCACTTAGAATGATTTCTTTTAGAGAAGACTGAGGGGAGATTTCTGTTGCTAATGTTCTCTAAATATGTTAAAGATAGCTGGAAAGAAAAGACTAAGCTGCTGTCTTCTGCACTGGAGATGAAACAATTTGTGTGCTTAAACTGCAGCAAACGTGCTTTAAGTTAGCAGAGTCAACTTTTAACAGCAGCAGCACTGGAATAGATTAGGAAGGCTGTCGGATTCCCAGTAGTGGTTATTTTAAAAATGAAGAAGTTTGCCAGGTAGTTAATATACAGAAGTTGGGAGAGGTTTTAATTAAGACAGCGTGTGGTCCCTTACGGTATTATTTTCTGTCATTCTGGTTATTTCTGCATGGTGTTGGGATGAATTTCAGTTACAGCTCACTGATCCTGTTCCCTCTCCCCTTGGGATGAAGCAGCCTTGTGCTACTGGCAGCTCGCTGGCGGTTACTGGATGTAAAGATAAGGATCTGTGAAACTGGCTCCAGCTTTAACACTCAAAGTCTATATAGTCTGAACCTAACATCTCTAAAATAATCTGGGAGTTTAGGATGTGCAATGCATTGTTCTCACTCTTGGCACATAGCTCTAATTTTGAAAGAATCCTAGGATAGTTTGGGTTGGAAGGGACCTTTAAAGGTCATCTAGTCCAACCCACCTGCAGTGAGCAGGGACATCTGCAACTAGATCAGGTTTCTCAGAGCCCTTCCTAACCTGACCTGGCATGTTTGTAGGGATGGGGTGTCTACCACCAATCTAGGCAGCCTGTGCCAGTGTTTCACCACCCTTACCGTAAAAAATGTCTTGTATCTAGTCTGAAAGATCTACCAAGATTTTGGTTTGGTTGGTTTGTTTTGGTGTGCCATGCAGAAGAAAGCCTGCTCTAGTTTGGTAGTCCTGTACTGCAGTTGAGAACCACAGGTTTTTTAATTTTTTTAATGGGGTATCTCTAGAGTTTACTTCATGAGAAGTACTGAGAAGAACAATGCTTTGCTTCAATTTTTGATCCTGTGGTTCTTACTTCAACACAAAAGTATTTAGCACAAGTGAAGAACCGCTCGGAGCTTCAAGCATAGACCAGGACCATGCTGCAGTAGCTGTGTAAGTACCAAGCTTATGATAGGGGGTGTCTGCCCCAAAGAATTTACTCATGCAAGTGAATTATTGTGGTGTATAATGCCAGTGCATGAAGAATATTCATCCCTTAATACATAACTGTCTATTCACAGCAGTCACTTTAGTTTTTATTTAATGAATGGGCAAGTGTCTGAAGACTGTATAGAAACCAGATGTTGCATAGAATATGAGCCAAGGAAATAAATTCTTGGTCTTGTACATCTGTGGAGTGTAGGTAGATCGATTCTTTTCATGTTATTAGTGCTCTACTTCAAAGGTCAAAGATGTGATGAGGACCTTGGAAATAAAAGTGTTGCCTTTTGTCACTTCTTTATTCTCTGAATTCTTTAGGGATGTGAATGGATTTTTACCTACCTTTTTGATACAGAAGTAGGAGGGATATGTGAAACTGTTAAGTCTAGAGCTCTCAGAAGAGAAAGTATAATGATACTTTAGAGCAAAAATGTACTGGTACATGGCTTCCCATTTAGTGCAGAAGCTTTGACTGGCAATAAACAAATGCTGCTTTTTCTGTGCCTCTCAAAGGTAGTCTCATTTAGTGTACAAGTGAGTTTACTCTGGAAGGCTGAAATCCTGAACTACTGTTAATATAACTTCTCTTAAAATTATAATTTGGTTTTGTTGATGCCTTCCTTCCATATTCCAAGTGATTTCAAATATGTAAAAATAGATGCAAAATTAAGTGTTTTCCTTCTAATCCGCTCAGATGAGAGAGAAGAAATAACAACTTGGAAGCCTTATACCAAAGTCCTCCGAAGGTGCAGTAATAATCCAGAATGCTTTTTATTTTTTCCCTCTTAAATCTTTGGCCGATGAAAGATCGGACCGTTAGCTGTAAGAGAGGCTCTTGCTGGAGACTGTTGTACTTCATTTTTAGGCAGCATGTTGCTTAAGGCTGTGCTTATTGTTTGCTCTGACTTTGACATGCACAAAATAATCCATCCATCTCTTAGATGATTTAGACTGTTGGGGCATACAGTTCTTTTTTTTTTTTTTTTAGTCTGTAGCTGTCATCACCTGGATGACGGAAGATTTTACAACTTGGGTATTGTTGAAAACTTGTTCCTCTTCCCTCTTGATAGCTGTGAGAGACTGAGACAGTTCTGTTATGTTCTTAAGCTTCAGTGCTATGGTGGTGACAAGAAGGCAACAGAATAACCTGGCATCAGACATCAGAAATGGCTGCTAGGAACAGAGTAAGGTAGAGCCTAACCAAATGGTCTTTTTGGCTTCTTGGATTAGTTCAGACTAATTGAGTTTGCTGAAAATGAATTAGGCCTTAAAATAAAAAAAAAACAAACCCAAAACACCAACCTCCCTCCCCCCAAAACATAAATTAAAAAAATCTCCTTTCTTCCCTGAGATTGTTTTTGAGTTCAGGATGCATTAGGTGATAATGAGATGGTTGGTACACTAACTGAAATTGTAAGTTAATGCAGTTCTTATTATTGAAGTAACTTTCTCGTTGAAAAGAAAAAATTGGAGAGAAGTACTTATTCCTTCTCTTGATTATTTGTCA
The DNA here is from genome assembly GCA_024336885.1 of Actenoides hombroni. Taxonomy (NCBI): domain Eukaryota; kingdom Metazoa; phylum Chordata; class Aves; order Coraciiformes; family Alcedinidae; genus Actenoides; species Actenoides hombroni. Next base: position 2,173,136 of record WUAM01000292.1, read on the forward strand.
AAATAATTAGTAGCTTCTCTTCATGTATAAAGATACTTCTGGTTTAAGTGGTCACATTTCACTTTCTTGCTCCTTTACCTTTAGTGTAGTCAGCATTTGTGCTTGAAATAGCATGAAACCACAGATCCTGGAGTTCTCTCTGGGAAATGTTCTTTTTATTGTTTGTAATGCAAGAGTAACTGATGTTACACTAGGTTTCTTGGGGTTTTTTGGGGTGTGTCTGTGTGTCCAATTTTATTCAGATAGGTTTTACAAATATAAAAACCTTGAGGGGAAAACAGTAAGTGGAATAGTTAACTTAAAAATGGGTCTGGTTTAAAGAACGCAGTGATGCACCTTTAGATTAAAAAAAAAAAAGATGATTTGAAGTTTCACATCCAACTGATGCCTTAAGTGTGCTTTATTAATTGTTTCAGAACTATTGTTGTACTGGCTTTCGGAGGTCTTTAGAGGTGGTGGTAGAAGCTTATCCAAATAGACTTGAGTTTCCAGATTTGGACTAAAATTCATGTGCAGATCAGTGGATCCAGCTGGGAAGTTCTTAATTAAGCATGCTAATTAAGTCATTCATTGTACTCAAAAGCAGTGCTCAGTTATAGGGGAGAACAGTTGTCTTGGCTGTGAGCAAAGGAGAAGTACTTCATTGTACCCCTCTTTAAACTCCTGCCAGTGGAAAGAGAATATGAAGTCTAAAGTTTAAGAAAATCCACGAGACAGCAGTACAATTATTACTCTTCTTACTTTGGTGCATCTTGCCTTTTTTATTCGTAAATGCTCTTTAACATGGGCCAAATATTAGTTTCATGAGTCCAGGAATGTCCAAGAATACTAGTGTCTTAGAAATAGCATGCTGGAAAGTGGAGGGCTTATGTTAAAAGCCTATCATTTAGAAACGTGGACAGACAAGATTTTTGCCCAGGGATGTCAGGAGGGCTGGGACATCTGAACAACAGAGCTGTGAATTTTCTAAGTGGTTCTGGGTGGTGTTTTCCAGCGAAGAGTAAATACTTTGAGGGCAGTGTGAATAAACAGTTAATTATTGTTTGTGCTTACATCAAGTACAATGGTTTTGTGAAAACAAGGGCACTAATGTTGTAAAATGATGTATTTTCTGTCTTAAAAATATCTTGTTTTGTATTGTCCCCATCTAAAGAAGAAGAGATTTTTAGAGTATCTTTCCACAAGAAAGGGTAAGCACCTTAAAGACTTAACTTGATTGAGTACGCACTCGGGGCCATACAATATAGTTCCTGTAGTGGGAAGAAGTTGGACTTGGGGACCTAGGAGATCCTTTTCATTTTCCTCCTTATTATAAGGTATATATGAGAAGTTAAAGCTGAGGAGCTTTCATGATTTTGAAACGCTACCAGCAATACCCTTAAAAAAACAACTTCAGCCATGCTGAGGGGGATGTTCTGGCATATATGAAGATGTCCTTTGTTGTGGCTTGAAGAGAAAGCCTTGGTTGCTGTTGTTAAAGAGTAGTTGTGTGCCTTCATCCAGACCACTAAAGTGTCTGGAATAAAGCTAGAATGAATAAATAGAAACATACTAATTTAGTTGTTCACAAATGTGTGTGGAATGTTTCTTTGTGGCTAGTAGTAACTAGAGCAGCCATGTAGCTTTATCAGATGGTGAGTTGTCTTGACTTGCGTTGGGTTTAGGATCTTTCTATACCAGCAGACTTGTTTTGCAGTTTTTCTCTAGTTTAAGATGTGAGACTGTTACAGAAAAGCATTTTGTCTATATGGTAACATCAACTTTTTTTTCCTCACTGTTTTCCATGAGGAGAAAAGTAATAAAGTCAACTATACGCTGTATCAAATTTGTCCAGTTTGTCCAAGTTTTCTACCATTCTTCGAGTCATTAGTATTTTTTCTATATTAGCATATTTGGAATGTTCACAGACTCTTCAGGGCAATCCCCTTCTTATTTTGAAGTCCGTAACAACCAACGTTCTGGCTGTGGTCTAAGTTCAGGGACTGCACAGGTATCGCACAATGGACTGCGTCTCACTTGAAGTTTAAATTGCTTTTAGCTGTCACTGTTTGTACAGCCTGGTTTGGTGTTGGATTATTTGACATTTCGAGGGGTGTTGCATGTAGTCTGTGACAGGAGAGAACGTACTAGCTTGTGCTGCACGTTGAGATGTAGTGGAAACCAAGTTGATTTGAAAATACTGTACATATGCCTTACCTTCTAAAACTTAAGGTCTAGTTAAATTGCTGTAGAGTTTTTGAGAGGAATTGAGTTATAATGTTAGAAAGTATTCTGTAAGTCAACAGCGTGACAGCTTGGGTATTGAAATGCAGTGTTTACAGTATTTATGTATAAATTCAATATATTGGAGAACAATGGGGGAGAACTACTTAAAAGTTATATTTAGTTGAAGGCAGCCAGATAAACTTACCCCAGTTTGATATTAAGTGCAATTCTACCTCTCCATCCAGTTGTTTGGTTTGTTGTTTCTGGTTTGGTTTTTTTTTCCCCATCATGGATTTTTGTAGGTGCTTCTTTGCTTTAACTGAAACCACTGTATTTTAGGTGTGGGTAGAAGACTTGTTCTTTTTCTGATCTTCTTGACCTCTTTTCTCAAAGGATTTTATGAAGGGAAAAAAAAAATTGAAACCAAACCTGGCTTTGGTCAGAATTCCACACCTATTTCCACTTACTGTTCTCAAGTCCTGACCTACTAACAGCAAAACCTTTTCTTGAGAGCTTTCTATTTCAAGATGTTAGGCAAAAATCTTGGACAAGTTAAGACAGTGTTGAATGTGGTTTGATTGTGAAAATGTGTTTTCTAACGCTTCTGCAAGCGAGGTGGTTCAGGATCACGTGTGCCCCAACAGGATCACAGAAACTTCATTTTGCCAGGGTCTTAAATATAATTAAGTAGTAAAACATGAGTACAATTTGTGCTGTGTTTTCAAGCATAGGTAGCCTTGATGAGCATTCATTTGGATCATGACTTGCTAAACTTTGCCTTACTTCAAGTTCTGTTGCACTTTGATAAATGTGTCTGCTTATCACGGTTTATTTGTTTGAGGTGTACCAGTTTTGGGGTGTGGGGTTTTTGTTTTGTTGTTTTGGTTTTATTTTTGGGGTGTTTTTTAAGTACTTTTTTCTTCTCGCTGTTCACACTCATGCCATGGTTGTTCTGCATTGAACATTTTGGCTAAACTCTTGTGTGGTTTGTTTGGTGTATGTGGTGTGGTTTTTTTATCATCTCCAAGCGACACTTCTTCAATGTAAAAGCACAGCTTTAGAGGAATCATTTATAGGATGTTTTCTTCTTGCTGCTGTTCTATTCCTTCAGTAACATGGAGCCTGTTGTCCTTGGACAGTTGAGCTTCATGCCTTAACCAGTTTAGTGACAGTGGTGCTTGTTGCTGAGAGAGGCTCTGATCTCACAGGACTGTACCAAGCAAACAGTGTTAGGAAGACCTGCCATCAGCACCCTGAAATCTTGCTGAAGGTGTGTATCTGTGCAATGCTCACCCTTTCGTGTTCTCCTCAAGTAATCTGTAGAGTGTGGGGCACTTTGTAGCAGATAAAAAGAAGTTGTGATAGGTAAAAATGCAGTACCAGTTTAATATGCTCTTTGAGGGTGTTTTCTGTTGCTCTTAAGTTACTCTGAAGTTTTAATGCAGCGGGCAGTGAAGGTAACTGTATTTTCTAAAGTAACCACCTGGTCATTGGAATAGCTTCCCCACTGCTTGCTAGCTTGATCCCTACAGCGTTCAGAAGCACACTCAAGTGTTGGCACAACCCTGCAACGACTTCTGGAAAGCCTGGCAAGTCCTGTCTTCTGGCTGGGAGGTGTCAACCCCTTCCAGTGCTGTCACACACATCTGGTTCCAAACAGGCTTGAACCTCTGAACGCCGGCTGAAAGACTTCTTCGTTCGTTGGGGCTTTTCGGTGCTGTCCTGCTTTGGGGGTGTGAATTTTTCACATTTATTTATTTTGGGTGAAACTAAAAGGCTTAGCCTTTTTGATGTAGAACCACCTGGTTTTGAACTGGAGTATGAGTAAGTTCACCAAACCTGCATGTGGAATCTGAGGTGTCGAGACATGTAAGCTGCTGCATCTGTCTGAGGCTGATGTTCCACCTTGTATTGAGGCCATAAAATAACCACAGTTCTAATGAAGTGGAAGATGTTGCATGTGAGTTTTAGGGGTGGCCAACCATGGCTCTCCTCGGTTTCCTTTGGCCACCAATACATTTCTTGCTGGTGGGTCAAGAAAGAGGAATTGAGGTTGTTTTACCCGTATCTATCTTGAACATGTGAATTAAAATTAAAAGTTTAACTATACCCTAGGAATGGGAATAGTGCTTTTGGCCTTATTTTTATAAATATGCTTTGCTCTCTGATAAACTGGGCTCTTTTTAATTTAAAAAAAATGGAATTTAAATATGAACTCCAATATTATTGCTTGATATTTGATTTTATTTTTTTTTGTTTGAATGATCTGCAGTAAGAGCTAGCTACTTTCTCTTGGTTGGGAACAGTACACATGAACCACATGTTCCTCTACCTCCAGATCTTGGCTTTCTATTTCTCCATGTGCGTGTTCAAACTCTGCTGTTTCTTCCCCCAGTACACACCCAAGTTATGCTTATTATTTTTGGCTGTGTTCCAGGGCCCGTAATTTATTGTTTTGCAGAAAAACAACATTATCCTACACAGAATTCCTTGAAGTATCATATGGCTGCCATTGATTGTTCTGGAAGTAAGGCTGATACTGTACTGAAATAAAAATGCCCGCTTTCAAACTGCCCCATTTTCTTTTCCCAAATGAAGTACTGTTAGATTGCCATCAGGTGCTATGTGTTGGTCCTTGGTTTTCTTCATGGTAGACTTTAATTTACTGGGGGGAAACAAAATTAATTTTGAATGTCAGTAATTATCTATGGAGTCCTCTATAAAGAGATTTTTGTTAGAAATATTGGTGTCTAAAATGGTGGCCATAATTACTGCTCTGAGGGTATGAAGGCTTCCCATCTCTCAGTGTAACAAGAAAAGAACACAAGTATATTTGAACTTCATAAAATCTTTTTAAAAGCCAAGGTAGTTTGGATCTCTGGCTGACATGGGGTATCAGGCTTTTTGAGAGCTCTGAGGACTCTCTTGCTCTCATACATATAATATATCCCACTTACAGCTGCTCAGAACACACATTGTGCTGAAGGGAAGCCACTGTTAATTTGTTGAGGCAATACTATTTTATTTACACAGCAGAGTAGTTGAATCCTTGCTTTAATGCTAGAAATTTGGCTACATACTGAACTTAAACATGTGGAATAACAAATGTTATTTCTCTAAACTTCAAAAATATCTTCAGTATATTTAGCTTGTCCTTAGGAAGCTTTAGTCCAATAATAAACATAGTGAGTTTCATACTGAAATAATGACACACTTAATTTTGTAGTATGGAAAGAGTTGTGAAAGGATGCATTGTTTTTTAAGAGTTGTTTTGTGCGTTGTGGTAACAGCTCTAAAGATGTTGCCTCTGGAGTTGTCAGAGTATTGCACAATTCTCTTTCAGCCTCTGTGTAGCGAACTCCGTACCAAATCTAATGGTTGATAAAATCTTGACTGCCGTTCAAGTTTCTGCCTCGTTGTCTTGCTGTCTCGTGATTTAGTTCTCCGTGGAAGACTGAGGTCAAAAGAAGGTAAAATACATTTTTCTTCCAACAGTTGTCCTCCATCATGATAAGCCTTTAATGCAAAACGTGGGTTTTCCTCTCTAGGATTGTTGTGCAGTAGCTGGAAGCCTTCAGATGACACTTGAGTCGAATGTGTTGCTCGCTGCCATGGAGCTGGTGGGCACACGCTCTCTTTTGGCAGAGGTTAGCCTTACTTCACTGGGGTAGGACGTATTTTGAGGCTCAAAGAGTTGATAAAAATTGGAAGCTGTGTGACAGCAAGTGCCCTATTCATAAGTAGTGGAAAGTATTCTCTTTGGAAGAGGCTCTGGTCTCCTCAGTTTTTTTAATGTTGGGGTTTTTTTCTTCCCCCTCATACACATGCACTTTTCTTCAGTAGAGACAGTATTACTTCATTTTGGTCAATCCCTGCTACAGATGGGAAAAGTGGTTGGACTTGGAGATGATTAGTCTGAACGAGTTGTTCCTGACCTGAATTTGGGTCAGTAGATGGATTGGTCTCTAGTTGGCAGAACAATGCACACTGGTGGCTCCTCTGCATGGTTAATAATTTTTTTTGTCTTGTGGTGGTGGGAACCACTGTCCAGTGTTTTGCCTGAGTTTGTGGTAAAATCACCTTGTGGTGTTGTGATAACTTCTGTGTTCTAGCTTGGCTTCATTTTATAGATGGGGAACACTTGAATTTCTAGCTTCCCTGCCTGAGCATGTTCATCACTGATGAGCGAGGGACAGTAAGCTTAAGATGCTGTGTTTTGCACTGCATTTTGTCTTTTCATGCCATGCTTTCTATGTTTGGTTTGGGGTTTTTTTGGTATTGTTTTTTGAGACATGGTTTAACAAAGATGTAGGGTCTATATATCTTATCCCATCCCCAAGGCATACTGAAGGTGTTAGGAAGTTCATAGTTAGAATTAAGAAAGATGAGGAGATGGTGTTGTCCCTGTCCCCCACCCCTTAATTGATTTTAAAAAAGCAACATGTTGGGAAAACTGCATCTTTATTTATAAGCAGGTGTTGTTTTCTTTTCTTTGTTTGGTGCTTTGTTGTGTCGTCCATTTCCCTGCCCCCAGTCTGTTCACATGTGCTTTTATACAAAAAAAAGATGAAATTTTAACCGCCTTTTGGGACATTGAGGTTCCAAGTCTCTTCTGTGACAGGCAGTCCTGTACATGGTATTTAGCTGAGGAAGAACCATGGTGGTGGAGAAACCTGTATCTATGCTCATTCTCAGACATGTAATGACATGGTGTGCCATGTATAGTAGGTTCTTCTGATAGAAGTCTCAGATATGATATAGCTGAATGACTCAATCAACTAAGACTGTGATTTCAAGAAGCAATGAGATGTTCTGTAACAGTGTCTTTATGAAATGAGGAGTAGTCATATCTTTAGACAATGTTCTGCTTAACCATTAAGATAAGTTTTGTCTTTTAACTGTGATTATAAACTCATCTTTGTCTTTGTTGTGGAGATAAAGCAGCTGCATTGACCTTGGCTGATCAGGTCAAAGTATAATAAAAGGCGAGTTGTGCATACCTAATTTGAAGTAAGAGTAACTGTGTAATGTGTCTCGCTTTCATCTTGTCTAATTTACTCTTTCCTCAGCCCTGTGTAGATAAGACCTTAGGGTGATTTTTGTATTATGTTTTTCCTAGCTCAGGTACTTGGTTATGTTGTTAATACAGACCAGGCAGCAAATGGGACAGGCTGTCCTAGCTAGGCATAGGAGCCTCACAAGTTGAGGAATCCAGAATGAAAGCATTCAGAGTAAGTTATGTGACACATACAGAAGTTTTCAAGTTATCAAGCTGGGCAGAATGCATAAGGTAAATGAAATGATAAGGCCTAATGAGATAAGTCAATGTGCAGTGCATATTTTTACTAGGACCAGCAAAGGATTTAAGGAATTGCCGGGTGTCCTGTTAACCTAATTTCCCTAAAACGTTGACATATCCCACCCCCCCCTTTTTTTTTTCTCCTTCCTTCTTTCTGCAAACTACCACTGTAAGTGGGAAAAGGGCACTGTAGCAGTAATGAGCTGACATTCAGCTGTAACCAAGTAGGGCTGTAGCTGCCTTGAATTGACCCTGTCTGCTGACGTGAGCATGTGTGAGTGAGCTCATAGGCACCACCACGCACTTCTAAGAATGTGCCACTGTGGAGTCATTCATAGTTCAGAGTGCTTTCTGTTGAATTTCACATCCTCCTACAGAATGTTTACAGGCAGGAGCAGCATGGTAAGCAGACAGAAATAGAAAACCAAATTGTCAGTTCTGTAGATCTTGAATGCTTTGAAACATGTTGGCTTAGCTTTTGTGTGCTTAAAGCAGCAATCTGTTCTTAATGTAAAGGTTAGGAAATTACTTGTTCTGCTTGCTGTCCTCTTGATTAGGAGAAACTGACCTTTTTTTTTCTTTTTTTTTCTTTTACCCCTCTTCTTTGAGATTTGTTGCTGAAGATTTCATTCTCTTATTTGGAGCTATTTCTTGTCTAGTGGTGTTCAACTAGATTCTGTGTGCATGCTAATTTCCAGAGCTGTGTGGGCTGATCCCTGCCTATCTCTGAAGTACTTCTTCCAGAAAAGCATGAGCATCAGTGGGTTAGTGCCTTTGCTGTTGAAGCCTGTTAAATGGCAATAGCTTTTAGGAAATAAGAGTAGTCTGCCCATAGCAGCTGAGTTTTAAATTCTCCATAGTATGTGTCCACCAGGTCCAGGGAGTTTCTCCTCTTCCTCCTCTAACTCTGCCCTAGTGGAATACCTGGAATACTGTATCCATTTTTGGGCCCCCAGCTTGAGAGACAGGGAACTACTGGAGAGAGTCCAATGGAGAGCTGTGAGGATGATAAAGGGACTTGAGCATCTTGCCTATGAAGAAAGACTGAGAGAACTGGGGCTGTTTAGTCTTGAAAGGAGAGGACATCATCTTAATGTCTATAAATATCTGAAGGGTGGGTGTCAAGCAGAAGGAGTCAATCTCTTTTCTATAGTGCCCAGTAGTAGGACAAGGAATAATGGGTATAAACTTGAGCACAGAAGGTTACACCTTAACATGAGGAGAAACTTCTTTGCTGTGAGGGTGACAGAGCCTGGAACAGGCTGCCCAGAGAGGTTGTGGAGTCTCCTTCTCTAGAGACTTTC
>WUAM01000292.1:2182043-2211200 GCA_024336885.1 Actenoides hombroni
GTTCTGGTGGCATTCCAAAGTCTTTACCTTCTGGCCAATCCATGATCACCTCTAAGATTCCTGGATGACTGAGGTTCTCTATTCGAGCTCTCTGGGTGATTAATGCAGCCCACTTACTCCATGTGGCATTGGTGGCATGGTGAGTGGAAGGGAACTTACCCTTGAACATCCAGCCTAGGACTGGTAATCGGGGTGCTGGAAAGAGCTATGCTTCATTACTGGCCACTTACAGAGCAGCTCAAGGTCCTTCATATGATGTCAATATTTCTTTTTCAGTTGTAGTATAGTTGGCCTCGAAGCCTTTTTATCCTCGAATCAAGAATCCTAGGAGTCAACCTCAACTCTCCCCATGTGTTTTCTGCCAGAGGCTCCAGGTAGGACCATTGTTCCTGCCTGTGGTATAGAGCACATTTTTAATGTCTTGTCCTGTTCGGACTGGCCCACAGGCTACTGCATGTACAATCTCTCATTTGATCTGTTCAAAGGCCTGGTTTTGTTCAGGGACCCGATTAAAATTGGTTTGGTTTTGTTTTTTTTTCTTTCATGTCACTTCATAGAGAGGTTTTACCATCTAACTGTGGCCAGGCATGTGCACTGTCCAGAAACCCACAGCACCTAAGAAGGCTTCTGACTCAAACCAGGACAGTTAACCATTGCCAAAGTTTTATCCTGGCTTCATATACTGTGCAACAGAGAAAATATAATCATGGTGCCTTAGGATGCAGTCTGATCAATTTCCTTGATCTTTCAATATCCTGGTACATAACTTGTCCAGATACCCTCTTTATCATAGAATCTTCTGTTACAGATAAATCTCATAAAGTATATTTATTATATCAACAGAATGCTATCTTCCTACCAATGTTTTTCAAATGCTTACATACACTTAACTTGTTATAAAGCAATAAATGTGCTTTAGCACCTCCATATCCTTTGACAGTTCTACCTCTGCAAACTTCTTGTTACCAAAGAGTTGGGAATAGGAATAGCTTGTAAGACTTCTGCTGGAGTGGGGAAGGGTCTGCTAAGTGCGATACTTATCAGCCCAAATTCCCGCGTGTTTCTCAGAGTCTGTTGGTCACAGACACTTGTGTTTCTTCAGGTTTACTGTGTATAAAGAGGTTCTTCTAAATAAATGCACCCAAGAGTTTCTGCTAATAGCTCTGCAAGAACTTCATCTGAAGCTGGGAAAAGTCAATAGAAAAAATTCTATCTGGTAATAGTGATGAGGATGGGTAATTGAGGATCAAAATATTTTCAGTGACAGATTTTAGCAATTTGATGAACAAATAAGTTTGGAGATTTTAATAATGACTTCTACCCTTCTCTTGCATGGGTACATATTTTCCTCAAGAAAGGCATTAGCAATAAAGGTTTGCTAGAACTCATGCATCAATGAGCCAGATGGTGAAATGTCTAGATGGGCTCTAGAACCAATGCAGACTGAGGAAAAGTTCCCTTTTCAATGCAGGAGATCCAGGCAGCCATACTGTGCCACTTGTCTAGGTGACACAGTGATAGGGGTTTTGGTAGCAGAGGTAACCATTCCAATTGAGGTGTATTTGAGTTGTTATGCAGCATGCTTCTTTATGTAATCAAATTTTTGCTTTTTATACTTGATGTTTGGAAGTGGTGAATGTCTGTACTTCTTACCAACTCTGTGATTAATTTGTTCCAGTGAATTTTCATTTAAAACCATTGATGCACTGATCACTGGAGTATTTCTGTAGTTATTTAAATTAAGTAATTTTTTTTGAGTCACTATGGCCTTTGAGATCAAGAAGCTTATAGATGTCATCCTCTCAAATATCATGTTTATTCTTAAATTAGAGAGGAAAACAAACTGCCTTATAGTTCTAAAATCCCAGCTAGCTTTTTATCACAGAATGAACTAATTGTCAGTCCAATCTACTTGAAAAAACTTCTTTGTAAAACTACTATAGAAAGCTGGTGTGGCATTTCAGCAAACTTTAGTTCCTGTGTTTAAAAAGAAGTCTTTAATGGTTTGGAGGGTTTGACCTAAAAACTTATCATCAAATACATGTGTTATTGCCTGAAAAAATATTTCAGTGACATACAAACTGTTAAATTGTTCTTGGATTTCACAAAATTGTTGCTCCTGATTTAACAGATTATTATAAAAATAGCTGATTTCAAATAAAATTATACTTAGGTAAAAGATTTCTTTTAAAGTAAAATCCAATTTCTATGTGTACTTCAATCTTTCATGTTCATTCTATTTTGCCATTAAGCTTCTCTATCCACACTAGTTAATTTGTTCTTCAACAACACTGCTGGTTTCAGTGAGACAAATCAAGTATTAAAGAACTACCTAAAAAATTTATGTGTGTCCAGACAATGTTTGCATTGGGTTTGTTCACGGAGGACTGATTCCCATGTGAAGGACCTCACAGTGGAGCAGGGAAAGAGTGTGAGGAGCCCTCTTGCTGAAAAGGAGGGTGATGGACTGGCCACAACCCTCGTTCTCTATTCCCCTGCACCACTCAGGGGGAGGAGGTACGGAAAAGCAAGAGTGAATTTGAGCCCAGGAAGAAAGGAGGGGTTGGGGTAAGGTGTTTTAAGATTTGGTTTTAGTTCTCATTATCCTACTCTGATTTGATTGGTAATAAGTTAAACTAATTTTCCCCAGCTCAAGTCGCTTTTGCCAGTAATTTAGTTATTGCTGAATGTTCTTTCCCAGTTCTTATCTCAACCCACAAGGTTTTTGTTACATTTTTTCTCCTGTGCCCAGCTGAGAAGGCGAGTGACAGAGCAGCTTGGTTGGGCAATTGGTATCCAGCCAGAATCAACTCACCACAATGTTCTTCGAAATAAGACCAATAATTTTGTATGAGAAGCTGAAATTTAGTTGGGATTAGTGTTGGAATGAGTATCTTGACATTGAGTCTAATTCTGAAATGAAGACTCCTTTTAAGTGTTGTTTATACTTGTAAATTCAGATACTACATGGCACCATGGGGTTCATTTGGGCTACTCAGAAATGAGAGTACTAAACAGAGGAAGCAGCAGTGAAATGAAACAAGAGGAGAGGTAGTTAATACAGCAGAGGAAAATTTGAGAGACTTGGGAAGGGAGGGTATACAAAAGGAAAGTCAGGGAAAGTAAAGACTTTTCATCCCACTTTTCTCAGAAAAAAGAAGGCTGTGTTTGGAAGTGGTGCCAGAAACAGCTGAAATAATCTTGAAATTGTTCATGTGTTACATGAAGAATGTGTATTAAAGCAATATAAACAATGCAACTTCACCTTTTCACCTCCCTGCCCTTTTCATCTCCCTTCAGAGCTTCTCCATGGAGGTCCCCATAGTCCTTGGGCTGCCTTCGTTCTTACTCTAAACTGCTCTACCTCTTGCAGCTTTCTTCACACAAAACCACTCCAAACACACATATGGTAGGGAGAGAGTAACTCTCTGTATGTAATAAGAGAAGCTGAAAACAGTAAAACCTATCAGCCACCCTTCTCCACCTACCTGGAGTGTTTATTGGGTGAAGAGCTGGCAGGTCACGTTATTCACACTTTCGAGGTATAAATAATGGTCAGTCTTTGTGCTATATGATGGTCAGTATTCACTTCCCAAGCTCCAGTGTCAAGTCTTTGGCTCCCCTTCATATTTCTTATTTCTTGTTCCACTTGCTTATGATCCTGTTCTGAATGCAATTTAATTGTGTCTGCTTTATTGAATAGCTTAAAAAAGCTGAACAGATATTGTCACCTTTACAGCTAAGTAAGGAATTCTGCACAGAAAGTAAAACTTCAAATTTGATTTGTCACTTGTTTTACAGTATTTATCCCAGCCCTACTACCCATGTCCTTCAAGACACATATTTTCTTGTTTTCCTTTAAGCAGAAAGACATTCAAAAGCTTACAGAGAAGAAAGGGCTTGATTGTAAAGAATTTGCAGTACCCTCCACAAAGCTCTTGCATTCAGCCTGTGTCAGGGCTATGGGCAAGGTTTAATAGAGAAAAAAAAAAGAAATAAACAGAAAATCTCAAGCTGACTTCAGCTTGAATGCTTATCCTTCAGACTACTTAAAGGTCTATGTTTGCAAGTTATTAATTTCAGAATTAGGGCTTTATAGCTTCAGAAAGAAAACTGTATTCACTATGTTTTAATTCAGAAATTCAGAAGTTATTCACATTTTTAAAATACCGTGAATAATACTACTTGATCTTGCAGTTCTTATCCTTGCCTACTGGAAGAATCAACATAGTATAAAATCTAGAAGGTGGATGAACAAAATAAATTTATTCTTCTCTGAAAATGAGTGTTTAAAAAACTTTTTTGGTCTGTCTCCCAGCTTCAGACAAACAGTTCTTGGCTAGGCATGAGAAACTTGTCCTATGAAGATGTTCAAAACACTGAAGAATTGGGTGTTTTGGGACTTTTGACAGCAGTGAAAAAAATGTAGGGCTGCTTAAGACTGTTAAGGCCTTACCTTAACCATTAAGGGTCAAGGTAAGTGACAGAGCAGCTTTGGTGGGCTATTGGTATCCAAAACAAATCTAAAAAATATTCATTTATTGCTGGGGAGAAAAAAATAAAAATATTTGAAATAACTGTACTGTACTGACATATCTCAGAAAGCCGGAGGGTATTCCATGACTAGACACTATACTTCTGATTATGTTTTGTTAAGACAGGAAATACTAAAGATTAAAAAGTGAGAGTTTTAGGGCTCCTAAAACTGGAGCAGTCAGTAGGCTAGCATGGAAGCAGGTTGTACTCCCTGACACCTCATCTAAAGAGATGTAATGTCATCCTATAGAACATCATAATTGGTTGGGACCCCATGGCTGAAATTAAAGTGGACAAAATGTGCTGTAACATACCATTTTGTTTCGTGTTTCTTGATATTTGTAGAATCTGAGACCATTTGTAGATATTCCCTTTTCTTCTACATCATATCTATGAGAAGGAAGTATTATTCTTTCATGAGTTTTTTATGGTGTGTACTTTTCAGAAACAGGGTGTGTGATAACTTGGACTGAAGCTAATTCATGTCCTACAGATGAAAACCAGAGGATATATGATATTCCTTTAGTAAAATAAAAAATAAAAAATATTGCAGCAATGTCAGTCATGTTTTAAAGTATTTCAAACAGTTATCAAATAATTTGTTTGGTACTTTGTCCCATTGTGATTCCATAATACTTGGGAGGCATTGGCTGTAGATAGGTCATGGTTTAGGCCAAGCCAGCAACAGAGCCCATGTAGCCACTTTGCTCCCTGCTCCCCATTCCCCAAACTCCCTGCCCTGGTGGGATGAGGAGGAGAATTGGGAGAAAAAGGTAAAACCCTGTGGGTTGAGATAAGGAGAATTTAATAGAATAATGCAAGGAGAGAAGAAAGAACAGTAGTAACAAGAATACTAATTAAATCATACATAAACTGAGTGATATAAACCACAGTGCTCACTGAAACTGCCTGACCCTAGAAACTCTTGCAAAACCAGTGCCCTTCCCAGGGAGGGCCAGCCTTCCCCTTATATAGTGGGCATATTAAATATCCCATTGTCTGGTTCATTGGCTATCATGGCTGTGGTCTTTCTCAGCTTCTTGTGAAAATAATCCCATCCTGGCTGAACCCAGAACAAGATACAGTGAAAATGTCATTTTTGTTGCCTTCCCAAAGCTTTCCTTCATTGTAACGTTGATGAAAAACATGAAATCACCTGAAACAATCTTGAACAAAAAATCTGCAAGTAGCTGGTATGCTGAGCTCCCCACCCATACTACTACTGTCTCACTGTTTCCTTGTACTCACCCATCAGTGTGTACTTGCCTTCTATCCGCATTCTACTGTAAAACAATTGGAAGAGGTAGCTTTTTCTGATATGTTGTCCAGTTGGTGTCCACTAGCACCCTATCCATGACCAGGGATCCAAAGTGTTTCAACACTATGAATAAATGTAATTGAAATATCTCTGCAGGTATTTTTTCAGGTCTCCCACAGGTTTTTGTAGCTCCACATGGTTGTAAATCACACTCAAGAAATGATGAGGGAAAACTCTTTATCTCTTCTGTACTGTGATCTCATGGCAGCTTGCAAGCACTGGACTGAGATAAGGAGAAAGCCCCATCATTTTCATTTTGATATTAAAATTGGAAACTGCTGGTTTAGCAGAGCTTTTCTCAACTTCGTAACTGGATGCCCAAGTGTCTGTGATACCATCTCACAGTGCAGAGGACTTTCACCTATGTGTTCTCTCATCTCTTCACTTCATACATTTCTCCTTTTTGTCCAAAATTTTCCTAATGCTTTAATCCAGTACATATATACAGCCCTGATCTGGCAGGGATTAAGGGATGGCTACATACTTTGAAGGAAAAGTACCTGCTTAGGACTTCCATTTCTCCATTGATGTCACCTTGGTCATACACTGGAAATAGATTTAGCAGGTCTTTCTAGACCCAGGCTCAGAAAGCACGACTCTGGCCCCTTATCCCGTGTGTTATTTTGTGGAAGTCACCCTGTTTTTATCCTGGGACCTGGTCAGTGTCATTTGTCCAGACTGGACACAACCTAGGAAGTGTTCTTGAAGTCTGGATTGTCAAAATATGGAATTGATGTGTTAAGGATGCTCAGGACCTGTTGCATATGATTGCTAAGATGGGCAGTACATAAATAATCTAACACATTCCAGATGTGTTGAATTTCAGTACAAAACACATGCAGTCAAACAGCACATGCTCAATAGATGTTTGTCCTTGGTTTCTACCATTCCTATTCCAGCTGGGCTACCAGATATCTGTAAAGCCCAGATGAGTGCACTGCACTGATCAGAGGAGGATATCATAGGCAATCTTTGGCAGTAGTCTGGCCAACTTAGTCAGGAAGGATTTAAACTGAAGGACTCAGGGGATGAGGCCCAAAATGGTAATGCTCCTGCCATTGCATCCAGCTGGGGAATAAGCCAGTCCAATCTCAGAAGCAACAAATATTCCTTAGCTGCCTTCCAAGATGAGAGCCAGAAGGCCAACAACCTCAAGGCTGGCTATGACTATGGTGGTTCCTCTTGCACCCCTCCAGGATTGCTTTCTTGCTCAATTAAATCTCTGAAATGCCTGTCCACCAATACCCACAGCATGGGGAATAAAAAAGAGAACTACAGATCAGATCTGGGTGTGGTTACAGTGCCATGATCTCACTGAACTCATAGAGACATCGTGGGATAGCTCAAGTGACTGCAATGTTGTCACAGACAGCTATGCAGATAGACCTGCAAGGCAAGGTGGTGGAGGTGCTCTTTATGTGCAAGAGAAACTGGAATGCATTGAGCTCTAGCCAGGGGGGGGGTGAAGAACGTGTTGAAAACTCATGGGTGAGAATTAAGGGTCAGGCTAATACGGATGACGCTATTGTGGATGTTTACTATAGACCACCAGACCAGGAAGAAGAAGTAGATGAGGCCTACAAGCAGCTGGAAGTAGACTTAAGATCACTTGCCCTGGTGCTCACAGGTGACTTCAATCACCCTGATCTTTGTTGGAAAGGCCACACAGTGAGGCATACATAGTCCAGAAGGTTTCTGCAGTGCATTGACGATAACTTTCTGACGTGGGTGGTGGAAGAGCCAACACGGAGAGGTGTGCTGTTGGAATCTGTATTAATGAACAAAGAAGATCTGGTCAGGGACATTAAGGTTGGGGGCAGTATTGGCTGTAATGATAATGAGATGGTGGAGTTTAGGATCATATGAGGAACAATCAGGGCAATAAGTAGGAATACAACACTAGACATCAGGAGAGAGAACTTTGTCCTCTTCAAAGACCTACTTGGAGGAATCCCTTGGCTAAGGCTCTAGAAGGTAGGGGGTGCCAACAGAGCTGGTTCAAGAACCACTTCCTCCAAACTCAAGATAGGTGGATTCCTTTGAGTAAAAAACCAAGTCAAGGAGGCAGGAGACATGCATGGATGAGTGAGGAGCTGCTGGAAAAACTCATGTGCAGGAAAGAAGTTCACAGTATGTGGAAAAAGGAACTGGTTACTTGGGAGGAATACAGGAACATTGTCAGGGTATGTAGGGGTGCAACAAGGAAGGCCAAGGCCTTCTTGGAATTAACTCTGGCACATGAAGAAAAAGACAAGAAGAAGGACTTCTTCAAATACATTAATAGTAAAAGGAAGATGAAGGAATATGTGGGCCCACTGCTGAATGAAGTGGGATCCTTGGTGACACAGGATGAAGAGAAGGTGGAGTTAATAAATGTGCCTTTGCTTCAGTCCCTCAAGGTAAGAGAGAAAGTCTGGAGGAAGTATCTCCAGCAGTCAATGAGAACTGGGTTAGAAATCACTTGAGTAAACTGAACACTGCTCTGATGGGCTGCATCCACGAGTGCTGAGGGAGCTGCTGATGTTGTTGCTGTACCACTCTCCATCATTTTTGAACAATCATGGAGAACAGGAGAGGTGCCAGAGGCCTGGAGGAAAGCCAAAGTCACTCCAGCCTTCAAAAAGGTCAAGAAGGAAGACCTAGGAAACTACAGACCAGTTGTCACCTGGAAAGGTAATGAAGCAGGTCATTCCGGAGGTCATCTCTAAGCATGTGGAGGGAAATAAGTTATCAGGAGTAGTAAGCATGGATTCACGAAGGAGAAATCTTGCTTCTCTAATCTGATAGCCTTCTATGATGGTGTGACTAGTTGGGTAGATGAGGGGAGAGCAGTGAATGTTGTCTACCTTGATTTCAGCAAAGCTTTTGACACTGTGTCTCATCCTCGTAGGTGAGCTCAGGAAGCGTGGGCTAGAAAAGAGGACTGTTAGATTAAGAACTGGATGAATAACAGAGTTTAGAGGGTTGTGATCAGTGGCACAGAGTCCAGTTGGAATCCTGTAGCTAGTAGTGTTCCCCATGGATCAGTACTGGGTCCAATCTTGTTTGACATCTTCATCAATGACATGGGTGAAGGGATGGAGTGTACCCTCAACAAGTTTGCTGATGATACGAAACTGGGAGGAGTGGCTGACACACCAGGCTGTGTTGCCATCCAGCAAGATCTGGACAGGCTGGAGAGCTGGACGAGGTGGAACCTACTGAAGATCAACAAGGGCAAGTGTAAAGTCCTAGAACTGGAGAGGAATAACCCCCTGCACCAATAGAGGGGCTGACCTGCTCAAAAGTAACTGCATGGAGAAGGACCTTGGAGTTCTGGTGGACAACAAGTTAACCATGAACCAGCAACGTGCTCTCATAGCCAAGAAGGCCAGTGGTCTCCTGGGGTGCATAAAGATGAATGTGTCCAACAGGTCGAGGGAAGTTCTCACTCCCCTCTATTCTGCCCTGGTAAAGCCACATCTGGAGTATTGTGTCCAGTTCTGGTGTCCCCAGTTCAAGAGAGACAGGGAAATACTAGAAAGAGTCCAATGGAGGCTACGAGGATGATGAAGGGACTGGAATATCTCTCTGATGACGAAAGGCTGAGAGATCTGGGGCTGTTTAGCCCAGAGAAGAGAAGCCTGAGAAGGGATCTTATGAATGTTTACAAGTATCTGCAGGGTGGGTGTCAAGTAGAAGGGATCTCTTGTCAATGGTGTCTTGTGACAGGACAAGGGGCAATGGTCACAAGCTGGAACACAGGAGTTTCCATCTAAATGTGAGGAAAAAATTCTTCACTGTGAGGGTGACAGAGCCTGGAACAGGCTGCCCAGGAAGGGTGTGGAGTCTCCTTCTCTAGAGACTTTCCAAACCCCCCTGGATCTGTTCCTGTGTGGGCTGCCCTGGGTGACCCTGCTCTGGCAGGGGTTTGGACTCGATCTCTAGAGGTCTCTTCCAACCCCCACCGTTCTGTGATTCTGTGTAGAACTGAGGCAGATTTATCATGTAGCTCACATTTGTCTATGGTTTGGAAATAAATTCTCATGTTAGAATTACATTCACCTTGGGCCTCCATAACCAATATTCTGCCTGTTAATAAGACTTTTGGGCCTTCAGAAGGTTTTAGAATACTGTTATCTATCACTGCTTTTATTATAGCCTGTCATGCATAGATTATGTGTAGGCAATAATTGGTGGCAGAGTTGCCCACTGGTGTATCAAAAGCACACATGGATTGTGGTTGTAGTTCAGTTTGCAGTCTGAATACCTGTAGCACAAATCAAGTAGCTACTTCACACACACATACATAGGTGTAAACACAGTGACCATGCTCCAAAAGGTGTAGCTCTTGCTATTACAAGTTTCCTAAGGGTGTGTTACCAGGATTTTTAAAGCGGGATGGGTGAGACAGGGTGGGTAAAGAAATGAAATGAAATGTAGGTGGAAGCAGAGCCCTGGAATGCTTTAAAGCAAAGATTGAGAAGTTTGTGGACACGTATGGCACAGACTTCTGAGCAGTGGAACTAATAATGACTCCTTAATCATTTGGCCAGTGTTTGTTTGTTTATGTGCTTTAACTTGGTGACCTTGGTTTCCTCCAAGTAAAGATTTTGTCTTATCTGGAGCAGAGCATGTTTTTGCTGGTGCCTGGTATGTGTATGCTGATCAGTTGACTTCCTGCTGCCAACCAGCGTAAAAAAGCTGTGAGTGTGTTAACCTGGTGTGTTGATTTGATGGGGAATCCAAAATGTCTCTGAGATTTCTGCTCCTTCAGACTAGGCTGACAGAGGCCAGTGAGGCCCAGTGATGGGGAGGAACAACTGACCACACAAGCTTAGTTAGCCCAGAGAACCAGTTTAAAAACATCTCCGAGGTGGAGAATGTACAGAGGAAAAGAGTGGAATATAATCCAGAGAGAAGTAGAGATGAACTTTGCTTATAATTTGTCCCTTCAGGCAAAAGTTTAATTTTTTTTTTACCCAACATACAATTTGCAACTCGTGCTCTAATCCCAGTCATTACAATGAGTACCTTGCAAGCACTGCCTAGTGAAGCTACCATGGAGCATTGCCTCCTAAAGAAACCAGCAGCCAGAAAGACTTGCCCACGGTATGAGGCTTTCAGTTCAGTCCCTGAGTCTGTCAGAGCTCTTAGTCTTGCCGTGCTTCTTCAGTCACAGGACAGGCTTTTAGTTACTAGTGGAGAGAGAAGGTCTAGCTTGTCATAGTACTCCTGTGTTATGAGGCCTTGTGTAAAATGAACTCTAAACAAGTGCTTGGTTGCAGAGCTCTTGCAAACTTTGGTTCCATCAGAACACCCAGAGAAGGGCATAAAAAGGTGAAGAGCATCAGCAGTACCTTCCAGGTGAAGGAAATGTGGGAGCTGGGATGGCTGGGTTGAGGTGCCGCCTCCTGCTGCTGCTGTTCGGAGACCCCAGGCCAGCAGTGTGTGCCTGGCTGCCATCCTGCTAGCTTGGAGCTTTCACGAAGCAGTGCTCATGCTGTTGGAAGCTCTGGCGTGATTAGGTTGTCTCGGTGTAGAGCAACTTTATTAACACATGCAGTTCTTATTCCATGTGGGAATGGCTATGCCGGTGTAAAAATGCCTTTATAACCTCATCATTGTGCCCGTGGTAGGGTTTTTACTGTCGAGTCAGTACTGCGGTCTGATGTAGTCATACACTTTGTGCAGTGCCCCAGCTCGAAAATGGGATTAATGACCTTTTCCTACCTCATCAGGTGTGCTGAGGGCAGTTACAGATTATGAAGCCTTTGTGTATTGCAGTGATAGGGACCCAAGGGTATGGACATGTGAACGATCCCTGCAGGTCAGCCCTGTGAAACTCCGCTTTCTGATAGCTGGCTGTGTTTTCCTTCAGAACACAGGCACAGAAAATAAACCACAGTGAGAGTACCTCAGGGTGACTGTGCAGATGGAAAGCTGTGTGTTATTCCATAGTAAGTTCAGTCGTGTATTTTGCATGCAGTGGCTTTATTTGCATGTCCACGTTCTGATGGAGAGAATCACAGTCCACCTGAGATTGCATCCCTCCCCGATGCCTTACAAAAGAACATAGCCCTAGATTACAAGTATTTTATACACAAGGACCCCATTTCAGTTGTTCCCTCTGTGGGGGGAGGAAGAGATCTCTTGTTCCGAGCCAGGAGGACACTCCCAGGCTATAGCCCTTTCTGGGGCCGTGCTGCCATTCCTTCCTGTGAGCAAAGAGGTGTTGGTTGCAACATGCATAGCTGCACAGGACCTCTCTGTACAGCCAAGGGACTGCGCCCAAGGCTTGCTTAAAATACACAAGCATCTATTTTCTGCTAGAGGTTATCATATAGCTTGCAAGTAGTTGCTAAATAATGTGAATGTGGTAACAAAATTTTTGGTCTTAAGTACTGAGGCACTGTAACCCAATATGCATATTTTTTTTTTTTTATACGAGTTTGGAGTAATTTAGGTAGGAAGAGGTAGGGCAGCTTTATCTCAGTTCTTCTGGAAGGTACTGACTAAACAACCTCTTCCTTTCCCTGCTCCTGAACCCCTGCTGAGTACAATTACTTCATACTCTGTGCCTGTGGAGTCTTCCCCTGCTCTCTCCCACATTTGTTAGTTTTAATCTGTTTATGAAGAGAAGAAATTTTTTGCACGTACTTCTGAGAAGTTTGGGTGATTTTTTTCCTTTCAAGCCAAAGGTCCTGCCTCAGATTTACCAACAGAAAGCATCTGAACTCAGAGCTTCACTGGTCCGACCCTTGCATTTGTTGCACGTTTTCAGTCTTGCTGAACATGGTGATTTGTTTTGTTTTGTGGTTGGTTGGGTGGTTTTTTATTATGATTTTTAGGTAGGAGGGTACTTTTTGGGGTTACAGTTGCTGTGAACTGACGCATGCAAAAAACAGCAATAAAGCTCTCCCCGAAAGAGGAGATTAGAGAACTTTTTTGTCTTCTTATTTTCACATATGCAAATCAACTCCTTGTCTAAATGGCCCTTTCTTACCAGTTGATTGGAGTTAATTTCATTTAGGTACTTTAAACTCTAGCAAAGGATATGACATTTTATTTTTCTCCTTTTCATTTTCCTTTTTGGCACACTTACTCTCTTTGTTTTACTTCGTTGCTCTCTGCCTGCCTTCCACAAAATATGTTCTTTTCCTCTCCGAGCAGATAGGATGCTTTCCTTTGTTGACTTATCTTGCACATCAGATTATGTTGGTAGTAATGAAGCTTCTAGTTTCTATTTGTATAGTGTGTAGGATGCCATTCTTTCAGGGCAGTCTGTTTCGTGCTATGTTGGCTGTAAGTTCTGGTTTTGTTGCTACTTGTTTACCACTGCAAGAAAAACTGAAGAGAAGTAGTGTCTATCCTGATGTGAGGATGAGTCATATTTGCACCTAATGTAAAGACAGGGTTTTTTCATCACTTGAACTAATGAATTTTGGTCGTAATATCTGTAACAAAGCACCTGATGTGAGACTTCTGATGAAGTCAGTTTTGATGAGTCAGATCCCACAAGAATCAGTGAATTATAATGGGGAAAAAAAAGTTACAACAACAAAATAATTAGCTGCTTCTGTCTGTCAGCACCTTGTTCACAGAAACAGGAGGGATCCATCCAGCAGGTTATTCTCCTCAACCTTTCTTTTGGTGGGAAAGTGGATACTCTCAAGAGAGCATCAGAATTGGAAGGTTGTATTGCCTTAATGGCTTTATACTCAGAGTTCTCACGTCCAGTGTGTTTTAGACCTAGACGTTTCTAACAGAACTACTTAGGTCAGGGCTTATTTGAGTTTGCCCCCAAAGAAAGTCTTTTAAATCGGTGAAATTCTGTAACAGATGCTGAATCACTTTCCCCATTTTCTGCTTCATCATTTTTCATGAACAGCAAATAGTAGCAGTAACTTGTATGTGAGGTCAACAGTTGCCCTTACATGGTTTTGAACTTGGAAATACATTGCAGATATTTATATGTAAATTCTGTTTGCAGCCTGGTATGGTGTCTGTGCATACATACCTGTAAATGTACTTGGCGAGGCCTTGTCTTTGGCTTTAAAATCCTAGTTTGTAATCTAATTTGCTTCTCCTGAATGTAATTTCTTTTAACGTAACTTTGGAGTGCATTTAGCTGTTCAGCAGAGTTGTCTGGTTGCTATCAAAATGGGGTTCCACTACTGGCCATATTCTTACTATTTCCCATAGGTGGTCTTGCTGGAGCTTCCAGGACCACACAATGAGCCAGTTGAACTTGCTTACTCATCAGAAAGTTAACTCAACATGAGAGTAAACAGGTTTCTGCCGGGGTAGTGAGTCGAATTGGCTTATTTTTGTAATGATGATGACAAGGGATGGGATGGGATGGGATGGACTGTATGGCTGGGGGGAGAGGGAAGGCAGAAAGGAGTGTCCCTTTTTATGACAGCAAATTACTAAGTATTAGGTCACCTTAACAGCCTTGTCTAACCACACCCGTAACAACATAGTTGAAGACTAAAGGCACTGCTGTTTGTCCTGGACGGCTGGCAGACATCCTTCCTTGAGTAGCAGTTTCCTTCCTTAGATGGAAACCTGCCCTCAGATGTTCAGACAAAAGTCTGCCTGCAGATGACTCGCCTCAGAAGGTGGAGAGGATAGGTTGAAAGGTTCTGTGCTTACAAGTGAGGTTTGTTGTGACAGTGGTTGGAAGCACTGCTGAAACAGGTTTGATCTATTGCATTCCTACTGAGAGTTAAGTGGAAAAAACCCAAACAACCTGAGGCAGCAAAGCCGAGGTGTGGGTTTTTCTGTGTTGTTTTTGTTTGGTTGGTTTACTAGCTAAAGTGTATAGTTAGGACTATACAGCAAGTGAAAATGTCTAGTTAGGACTGAGCAGCAAGGCTTTGGCTTCATTCAGTTAACAACGTGCTTTTATATATATATCTATCTCTTATCTTCTCTCTTTGCCAACAGACAAAACTGTAAAGGGTGAGGTGCTTATCTCAGGTACCTATGAAGACTGTGCTTGAATTGCAAGTTGTGTCAAACACTAGGAACAGAAGGGGATGGGAGATGGGTGTACTTGCAAAAGAAATCCTGGCAGTACCTAAAGATCTTCGTTGGCCTCACCGTTACTTTTTAAGATAATGCAGTTGATAAACAAGGTTCAGCCAAGCTCTGATATGTGGGGGCCTGCGCTTGGTATCTAGTTGCTTTTACCTCGAGTTTTCTGGGAAGAAGAGCTATTCTGGTATACCAGTTGACTTGCTGAGTATAGAAACTTCTCAGGTTTTGTGTTTAGGGATTGTCTTCAATACACCCATGCTATCTAGGAAGATGCTGCTATCTGTAGATAGGAGGAGAAAAACGTGGCTTGTGTTTTGTGTATACTTTGAACTAGTTTAAAAGTGAAGTTAACAGCATATTAAAATTGGACAGAGTTTTGGTGCAACAACATTAAGTCAATTCTTTTTTTTGTAACAGTGCAAATAATTCTTGGGACTGGGTTTTTTTTTTTTTAATGGAGGAAATATTTATGGTGCTTAAAGGCATTTCAGACTGTTCAGCTTTTTCCTTTGCAAGGTGGGCATCTGGCCTAGTGGAGGTGAGTTTGCAGTTAGTGTCTAGAGTAGTTGCATGTACAGGAGGGATTTGCCTCATCCACTGAAACTTGGACTTCAAAGCAAGAAGCCTAGGTTGCTTAAAGCTGGTGCTAGTAGTGTTCTAGTGGGTTTCTTTGTAACTGCACTCATCTTGGAAAAACCAGTTCAAAGAAGCCGATTTCTGGAATTAAACTGCCAGTTCCAAAAATGACGTACAATCAGTTCTGCTGTTTGCCATCATCACAGTAAATATCTTCTCTGTTCCAAATTGGCGTTTGGAGCTGTGGGAATCCAATTAAAAGTGCAAAGCTGTTTTAGTTTAGAGGCAAGCACGGATGGTAAGGGTTTTTTTCTTTAAGCAGCAGTGTTTGTTCCATGCAAATAGCTGGAGGGTGGAGAGTGTATCAGTGCAGGGTAATTCTGTTTCCTAGCAGTTTCTTGATGCTGCCCACATAAAACTTGGAGTATGAGGTCCCTGCACTGCTTGAGCACAGGTCTGAGCTTTCTCCTCACACTGCTGGTTTCTACTTCCAGCCAAATGTTTTAAAAAAGGCTTTTAGATGCATCGTCCCGATAACATGTTGTGTGTAAAATGCACGTTTGTGTATTTTACTTGATGTTGAACGCTGTGATGAGTGGCAAGGAGCTCTGCACTTGATATGACAGTGTGGTGATTGAGTGTCTTTTTGGAAAAAATCATCTGCATTAAAGACACTTTAAACAGCTTTGTGAATTGCAGGATGGTGAAGAGTCTGTATGAATACAGAGGGACTGCAGGTAAATAGTTGTAGAATTTAGCTTTGGGGAGAACAGAATGTGTTTTGCTATATAAGAATAAGGAATGTTTTGAGTTGCTTTCAGAGTGCTTCTTAAGAGGAGAAATACAGTTTATTCAGTGCTTTCTAATCCATGGTTTCGAAAAGCATACATGGCAAAGGCAATCAAAATGACATTTGAAAGCTGCTATAATTGTTTCCATAAACTTGGATTTGGAGCAGTTTAGCACCCTGTAGGTTCTGGAAACTTCACAAGCATGTGCCTAACCTCTAAAGGAAGACTTCTTAAAAAAACCAAACAAAACTGTCATTCTCTTGAGGGGTAAGCACATGCAAACAGCCAAGTGACACAGCGAGTGATGTACCTGGAGGTACCACTCTTTGGAGAGGACACCAGTTTTACTGGTGTGAATGGGTTGTTGGCCGTCAGGCTGTTTGCATTCAGGTGTTGGAAACTCATTTTAAAAGGTAGCCAAAAGCTAAAATTGAGGCTGGGTTTTTTTGAGTTGAGTTGGATTGGGAGGTAATGGCAGGCTGATAGATAGCTTTATGAAAGCAGTTTCTGGTTTGCTGGCTGGTGGCCTTCTGTCCAGTCCTGGCATCAGACTGGTTACTGCAGCTATGGTCTGTTCTCTCTGGCTCCTGTTCTTCATGAGTACCAAGCCAGGTGAGGAGGTACACACCTGGGTGTGTGCTCAAGGCTGAGCTGTTATCAGAGTGGGATGTGAGGGAGGCGGTTCTTATCAGGGGTTGCTCAGCCGACTGGGATTGTCAGTGCTTGGAGCCTCTGTAGCCACCCTTTCATTTTTCCTCTGTAGTGCTCTGCAGTTTGGGAACTGAATTTTCCACACCCCAGCCTTTAAGTGGGATGAATTTAAATTCTGTAAGAACTTAAAGTCTAAAATGAGTAATTGGTGTCCCTGCACCACAGGCTGTTTGTGAGTGCTGGATGAATTCTCAGTAAAGCAGGGTAGATAATTCAGTAGCTCTTCTAGGAGAAGGATCATGCTGTTTGCACACCTGCGTGCAGAAGCACAGGAGTAGGAACTGCGACGGGTTCTTTGGCTGCTGGGTAAACACTACAGAGAGGAGCATTTAGTTGTGCGTGAATCCTGAGAGTGATGATTTGTACACAAATTCAGCTTTGCTTTTCATCACAGGGAGGCTCTGTAGCTGCAAGGAAGGCTGAAGTAACACCAGTGACTTTGGCACTCCCCTCTTGAGACAGGTTAGAATAGACAGTTGGGTGTGAGGAGAGCTACTTCTCTTGCTGGAGGGAATTGGGGGGGGCAAACTCTGGTTGCTCCCAGAATTCTGAGCTGTGTACAATGAAGAAGCAGAACAGGAGAAGAGTTGAAAGGGGCAAAATAGATCTGAAGAGGCAACTGGAGTAAACAGAAAGGATAGGAGAATGCAAATTAGGGAAGAGATATAATGAAACTAGGCAAAATAAGGTTTTAGCAGGTGGAAGTAACTGGTCTGGAATATTGTGCAAGTATGTTTTGGGAAATTAATTGTAGTTTTAAGTTCAGTAACTCCCCCAGATTCGTGAAGTTTGCTGTAGTGCAGTTTTGTAGGAATTCCAACTTGTTCTTGCCCTCTGACTAAACTAAAAGGTGTTGAGCTCTAGTTGGCTCTGTTTTGCTTCCAAACAAACAAAAATTGCCTGTTCTATCTAATTTTGTAGTTGTCGACCGTTCACAAACAGTGCTGTCCAGAATTATGACAGTACCCTAGCTTCAGATGGGAGAAGGAAGTTCTTGTCTTTAGTGTTAATGCCTCTTCAGATTCCCCAAGGTTCCTGCTTAACTGCAAGGTGAGAAATACAGACTGCCTTAAAGGAGAGCTGCATTTATTGTACGATTGAGTGACTCCAGACTATAAAAAGGATGCCATCTCTTCAGGGGAGGAGTAACAAACGTACAGCTTGTAGCCTTTTTAGCTCTGAGGCTTTTGATCACTTTTTTTTCCTTAGCTGTGTTAGTTAATTGACAGAGACTTGGTGTTCGTGTTACTTCCTGGACTTCTTTCCTGTTGTCTCTGACCAGTGCAATGAGAAATAATTCTTAGTGTTTTCTTTTCTGTTCTTGTTGTTTTGATTTCTGTTCAGAAAAGCCCCTAAATAACCAGTTCCAAGTTCCCCAAACGGTATGGTAAACTTTCCTAAAATAAGAACTCTATAGATAGACTGCCATAACCAAAACAACTAAGGAAAGCCTTCCTTCCCAGTTCCTCCCATTGAATAGGTGAAGATAAAAATAGCATGGAAATAGATGAGCTTGCTGCTTTTCTGGTCACCGGAAGAGGACTGTTGGTACCTCATGTCATAGAGCAAACTATTGTTTCATTTGGATCTGTAATATTTTTTTTGTATTCCATCTCACTTTATTATAAAAAGTACTGAAGTGTGGGAGGTAATCAGGCAAGTTATGCTCTGGAACTGTTAAAGGATATATGGTCAGGCATAGGTAGTGCAAGACAAAGGAGCTGGAGTCATTCAAGCACAAGATGCAGGTGGCATGTTGGAAAGGATTGAATGACTTGAGTATTGCGACGTTGTAAACATTTCTTTTCAGGGAAACTGGTTACGTTTTAAGAACCAGAATGTACAGCAGGTGTAGTGAAGCAGTAACAAGGCAGCATTTAGTGTTCGTATATGGAAAATTCTGGGCTAATGCAATCCTGAGTTGGTATTTAAAATGACTGGGATATACTGCAAAAACCACGGTCTTGACATTGTCCCCAGCAGTCATCCAACAATACACTGAGGCTTCAACGTCCCGTGAATCTGAAGAACTGCATAACTTGTAGAGCAGACAAAAATGCATAATATTTTCACAGTGATTTTATTGTGATTGGTGATAGAGATGTAAATTGTGTGCATTTAATGACTACAGACTGGCCTTGGAACGGTGCGTTCTGTTTCGTTGCTGCCTTCTACAACACGGCAGTTCCACCCGCATCCTTTGGGAAGGGCTTGGGAAGGCTGTGCCTTGCTCTGTGAGACTTAAAACAGCAGAAGTTGGGTTTTTCTTTGTTTTTTTTTTTTAATGCCTGGATTCGAAATACCCTTCCAAAAAGTTTTAAATGAATTTTTGCAGCGGAGTGTTGGGATATAACGATCAGAAGCGATGCCACTTGGTGTATCTTAATTCCAGTGTAGTGTCACGATTTTTCTTTCATAGGGTCAGCTTGGCTTGGTCTTATTTTTGGTTTGGTGTTGGGTTTTGTTTGTTTGCTTTTCAACCCAAGTACAAGGTGAGTAAATACATTTAAAAGGATATTTTTCTTTATCTCTATGAAGTGTGATACTTGGAAGTGTTGACTTTTAAGATACCTTAGGTTAAATACATGGGCAGAAACTGGCTAGTAGTTAAAAAAAACCAGCTTTTCTTCATTTTAATTTTTAGTAAACCAGAACTTGTTGCTTTTATACCTGCTTGTTGCAGGCTGTGTGGCTGTGTTCTTAACTGCTTAAAATGACAGCTGAAATGTTTATTTGGGGATGAAGCCATTGGTCTTTTTAGTGCATTTGTAGTGCTCAGGGTACTATTCACACTGCTGTACACATGATTGATCAGGTGTTGTACATAAGTAGGTTTCAGGTGGCTCTTTGTGGTTCTAGTACTTCAGGCTAAGTTCTTCTTTGAGTCATCTTCACCAGGATCTGAAGACATGCGGAAGTCCCCCAAAGATTTTCTTACAGTTCCTCTCTTGTTGCCATGAACGGTGGCTCCCCGCAGCCTGTAAATGGAGAGAGGGCATGGTCTTGGAGCAGGTTCTGCTGGTGGCCAGTTTGATATCTCCACAGCCACCCAGGGCCCTCTGAGGTCTCACCAAACCCCATCTGCAGCTGGGCTCGCGTTCCTGACCCTGGATCCCTTGGTCCTACATGTGCCGCTGTTTTCACGTGCAGTGGGTCTGATCAGAGCAGATACCAGTTCAGGGGCTGATGTTGCCAGGTTTCAGCTTAGTCCAGTGCACCTGAACCATTTTGCCTCAATTGTGATTCAGACTCTGAGCATTGGATAAGAGTTTTATTCTTTGTAACTCCTGTCTCATGGGAAGAAGAGGTTTTGAGGTCTAGGTCTGTCTTGCAAGTTGCCCATGTAGCATTGAAAGCTATTTCCAGACCATCTTTTAAAAGAGCAAGAGACCGAAGCAATGTTAAGGTGTATTGCCCAGGAATACTGGCCCTGTCTGGAGACACCCCCCCCTGCTGCCCTGAAGCTCAGCCCAAGGAAAGGAACCAAGCCTCAGCTCTGCTCAGCTGTGGAGGACCTGCTAATAAGAGCATATTTCTCATCATCTTAAGATGTTCCTCCAGGAACTGTGTTAGTCCCAGTGCTTTCAGAGCCTGTCTTTGCCTGCTTCTCTTCTGCCATTCCCTGCGGTAAGAGCAGGAAGCAGTGAAGCAGACCAGGGGAGGAAAACATGGGAAGGAAATAAGTAAGCCACCTGTGTCTGTAGTACTCAAGAGATCTGGATCAGAGGAGCAGGCTGTGGAGCTGTTCTGCAGCAGAAGTTAGGATGAGTGTCTTGCTACCTTCCTGGCTTCCATGGCACTTCCAAGGCAGAGGAATACCAGTGAGAGTGCTGTGTTTGCTAATATTTGAAACCAGCCACGTGCAAGTGCTTCATGTGGCCGTGTCTCTTGGGAAGAAACTTCAGCCAGAGATACTGGGCAGCGACTCAGTTGTTTTAAGCTTGTTTTTTTGTCCCTCCTAATTTAAGATTTGCCTGGAGAGGATGGAGCTTCATGGAAAAACAGATGTTGCCCTTTAAAGGTGTGTTTTACTCTGGGTGAAATTCCCTCGAGATGACATCAAGGAACTGTAACTACACTTGGTGTCACAGCTGGGGACGGCAGGCAGCCCACTTCTAACCTGGGCTGCCTTTGCTGACGTGGAAGCTTTCAGAGATGGAGCCTGTGGCACAGAGGTGTGTAGCTCTTTTGGAAGCAAGCTTTTCTTGACTCTAAGTGCCCAGAGTAATGTATAATTGAGAGAGCTAAGCTTGTCATCTTGTTTGTTCTCCACCATCCTGGAAGTCAAGCTCCTCACCACATCTAACTTGGCAGATGTACTTTTTTTCTCTGAAGTGGCTCTCCTTGTAAGAGCATAATGGAAATTAGATCGTTAAATTCTATTTCAACTTCTCCTGGTATTGTCAGTTTGAAATATTTCACCCTGTTTCCTCCCTAGTTTTGATTTAGAAGGTAAGAAATATCCTACTGGATCAGCTTACTAGTTTGTGTCACCAAATACATGATCTTCAACAGTGACATTGCTTTCTAGGGAGGATATGCGAGCGTGGCCACTCTGACTCACTGTCCTCCTCCTGTTATCACATCCAGTCATTAGGCTGGCAGCATTAGAGGCTACAGCCTTGTCTGTTCCCTTTAGTATCTGCTCACAATCCTGAGGTAGCAGATTTCCAGAGTTCCTTTCCAGCAATGTTGATCTTATCTACTCTTACGTTTTTGTAAGCTTTGAATATGTTGCACTTTCCCACCCCTTATCTTAAATCCAAGTTGCAAAGCCCCAGCCTCTTCAGTATTTTATCCCAAGGCAGCTGCTTTGTCTCTTTAATCCTTTAATTGTCCTTTTCTGTACCTTTCTGAAACCTCCTCTGCCCCACTTGTATACATTCTGGTCTCCCCATCTTGCTTCTCAGAATTGCAGTGCACTGAGTCTTTACATAGCAGCAAAATTACTTTCTGCCTCCTTCTCAGTTCCTTCCTGTTGCTGTCCACTATCTCTGACACATGCAGTCAGTGTTACAGACCGAGACAGTCAGTTCAGAGAATTGTCCATGACGACTCCAAGATCAGGTTTGTGACTTGCAAACTCCAGCTGTGAATTCAGCATGGAAGCACAGCTTAGCTGTTCTCTCTTACTGTCTTAGATCTGTCTGCTTTGAAGCTCATCTACTGCACTTAGTTTAGTGAGGTCCTTCCAAAGTTTGTAGTCATTGCCATTGTAGCTGGCTGACCTAAAAAAGTGAAGCTTTATCTGCAGATTTGGAGAATTTCACTGTGCACTGCTATCCAGGTCACTGATGGTGAATAGAATGAGTCCTTGCAGTGCTGCCAGGTCAGCTCCACTATTGACTCTCTTCCATAGTGGAAAGTTGACTGTTAAGTCTTACCCTTGCTTCCTAGTCTTTATCCAGTTTTCTGTCCAAAAATGAACCTGAATTTTTGTCACAGATGGTTAAAGAAGCAGCCCGGGCTTTTTGGAAGTCCAAGTATGTGTTTTCTTTGGATCCCTTTTACCTGTTTGCTTGGAGTGCCATCAGGGTTTCTTTTTGCCAAAGCCATATTCAACTTATCCCAGCAGGTTGTTTGTTCTGCCCTTAGATCTGCAGTCTTGCTATGGATGGAGATCACTTTTACCAATCTGTAGCTCTTAAGATCCCCACAGGAATTTTCTTTTTTTTTTTCTTTTCTTTATTTTTGGAGAGCTCACCAAACCAATCATCAAAGAACTTGAAAGAAACCTACAAGTAATGAGAAGTTTCCTCTTCTGACTCAGCATGCCCAAAAGCACAGGTTTGGGTAGAGAAGTGACAATTCAATTCTAACTAGAGCAATCCTGTAGGTTTTAACTGTGCTGTGTTATATGGCATAATAGACCTGA
Organism: Actenoides hombroni; assembly: GCA_024336885.1. Lineage (NCBI taxonomy): Eukaryota > Metazoa > Chordata > Aves > Coraciiformes > Alcedinidae > Actenoides > Actenoides hombroni. The sequence continues at coordinate 2,204,875 of WUAM01000292.1, forward strand.
ACTAGGCACATGGCTTCATGTAAATGTGTATGACTTCCAGCTAAGTTAATATTGCAAAGTTTTGGGGTTTTTTTTTGTGTGTGTGTGTGTTGGTTATTTTTTGTCTTTTAAAAAGTGTACAGTGATCTGCTCCTAGCACTTGGGTTAAAGGAAAGTCTGTTCTGATAGTGGCAGCTACCCGTGTTAAGGCTGACAAACCTCTTGCCCTTTGCTGGTTTTATTTTTATTTTTTTCTTCTTTTTCCCTTTCTTGAGTACAGATGTATATTAGTTTCCCTAGCAGGAAGGCTGGTTTCATTTTCCTGCCTGACCCTGATCTGTTCAGTCCCTCACATTAATTTCTTCTACAGCAGTGCTCTGAATCCAGGCAGTGAGATGATCCAGACTTGCAAGTGTATGTTTTACAATAAAAAACATAGCTTGGTTTCCTTCCCAGATTACTTCACTGATGTTTATAGCATAACCTCACAAACAGTTTCATCAGCAAGATTTAGTGTGTGATAAATCAGGGTAGTAGGGAGCATAGGCTGCTTTGGTGTGTGGTAGATTTCTTAGCTGCCAAAGAAAAAAGTGACGTGCAACTGCACAACCAACTGTGTGTAAAACCAGTAAGTGAGGAGCCCAGACGTGTTTTTCATATAAAAATACCTCGCAGTTGTGGCTGCAATGATGATTGTGATGTTACTTGCATGAAGCTCACTGCTGCTTTGTTCTGTCCAGCATTGCTGTTTGAGTGCAAATGTGTAACACGCAGTAAGTGTTAATTTGTGGCCATAGGGTGCAGTAAGAGAATATTGAACGGCTCTAGCACTGCTTTGATCTAGAAAGACTTGAGTTTTACTGACACTTGCGTTGGTTGTCCTTACTGAAATCTGGTAGGAAACATGAAGGATAAGAAATTGCTTTTCTGCTTGAAATAATCTTTGTTGCATTCACAGCATCCCCGATGATGCTAAAACAGGAATAGTGGAAACCAAGAGAACGTGGCCTTGTGGGACGGAAGTACGTTCCATGACTACCTACTTGCAAGGGATGTTCTGGTGCTGAAGCAGAGCCATCGTGTTGGAGATGGGTACGATGGCTGTAGAACCCTGGAGCTCAGCTTGGCTGGTGGAAGCTTACAAGCATCTGTATATTAAACATTTCTTGGTTTAAGAGAAAAAATCCCTTTAAATGTTTTGTTTCTCATAACCAAACCGATCTGGGGTGGTGGTGTTTCTTGGGCTTGTTTGTTTTGAGTTTTCTGGTTGGTTGGTTTTTTTGGTGTGTTTTGTTTGTGTTGTTTGTTGTTGTTGGGTTGTTTTGTTGTTGTTTTTTTTAAAGGTGGATTATCTGAGTCAATATTTTTGTATTGAACATAGCTACAGATCTTTCCTGTAACCTGAGTGTATTTTGCAGACAGTTTCATTGGTTTGTCCTGTGTGGCTTCTGTGGGGACTTGTGTATCTGATGGGGCAGATGGTAGGAGGATGGATTGTGAAATCGAAAGGAGTGACTTACAGCTATTAAAAATCAGCGGGTGCACATGCAATTTCAGATGGTTAAAACCACTGAAGTGGTGTTCTCAGAATGCCTTTTTGGTTTTTTTAAATGTGGGAAAACCTGTGAATGCTAATCCTGTTGGTTCTGGTAACTGATGTTTTAGTGTGAAGACCTAAGATGCTTTATGTTTCTGTTCACAGTCAGTTTGCAAAACTTGTATTTTTGGGAATGTGTTTATATCTTGGCTGTAGATCTTTCTGTTTTAATACATCAAGAAAATAATGAACTACTTGGTTTTGAGAAATGACAGCATAGTTTGACAGTGCTTTCTCGTTGCGTAAGCAGCTTTCTGCTTCCAACTCCTAAAGGCCACAGGTCCCTATAATGATTAAGAACATTTTCTTCACAGGGTATGATTTCTAATGCTGAAATAAAATGCTTTGGCCTTCCACTCTTGAAGGATATTTTTATTTCTAGATTCTTTAGTGATGAAGAGACCTTCTGAAGTACTTGGAGTTATGGAGGAAAGCAATCTGTACTCATCCTGTGCAAGTATGATGCATCCCATCCATTTATTAATCTGATTCTAGCTTTCTGAGGAATAATTCTGCTGCCTTGGCAAATGAGCTAAGAGTAAAGGTAGATGAAGATCCATCATTGGGATAGATTGCGATCCATCATTAAACTAGAAGACCTGTCTTTGAGGAATGTCTGTACTGCCATCGTCTTTGGTGTCGGAAAGGGAATGGGTTTGAGTTGGACTATTTCCCAACCATCTAATTTTGATGAACCCACACATTAACTGTCCTTAACGTGAGCAATATATGTATAGAAATAGCTAAACTTGTTTTCTTTATTCCTTCATTTGTGATGATGCATGCATTACTTTTCCTAGTTCATCTCTGTCAGACTCTTTGGATGTGACAAACTGAAAGGGGCAATGATTAGATTAGAAAGTAGTTTGTATTTTCAGGTCATCTTACAATAGCAGTAAGTCTTCTGAAAGAGCAATCACTAATTCTGAAATTGGGTACCAACTCAATTGCATGTCATTGTTGCAAAGAAAGTCCTGGAAAAAGAGCTGTTTCTCCTTAATTGCACACTGAATTGTAGTGCTGCTTTATTTATAAAGGATCCAAAGTGAAATATTAGATGTTTTCTTGTATACAAATGTAAGGGAAAACGGAATCCCAAGTTAGTTTCTTGGCAGATAAAGGACAATTACTGATTTGATTGTTAGAAAAACATGTTTATTCAGAAGAATGCTTTTACTAAAGGAAGAAAAATTGTATTATGTGCTTTATCTAAACTGAATCACAAGCAGATTTTTTTGTTATTGTTGGGTTTTTTGTCATACCTTACTTTTTAAGATGATGAGTCTCATCTTGCCTCTGCCAAAATCCTTCCGTGATAAGTTTGATTTATGCATTCATTATCTCTTCTAGCTACAGTGCTAGGCTGTAATGTCTTAATATAATTTCACTGTGGGTTTGTGGGTGAGTGGCTGCTACTATGGAAAATAACTTCTATTCGAGACTTCACTTCCTGTCTCAGCCGAAAAGCAAGATTCCAGCATAATTCTGGATGCTCCATTCCAAGAATGACTTTCTTCTCAAGTCAGTGCTATTTGATCGATTATATTGTTGTGATCTTCTGTACCTAAGCACGCTGTATGTTTCTGATCTCACTTTGTCTGCTTAAAGATGTCAGTCTATTTCACATAGTATTGTTGCTGTCCAGTCCCAAGATAAAAGATGAATTTCTGAACAAGATGACTAACCGTTTGTAAGCAGTGCTTGGATGCTGCGTAGCGTGCACATGCCTTAGCCATCCCAGACTTGGGACAGAACTGTCACTGCTACTGTAGACGTTGAGAGAAAATTCTGGCTTGCTACTAGATAGTTCTGACACTGATAGGCTTTAGAGATGTCATTTCTCCTTAAATCTGTTCAGAAACGGTCGGTTTATTGCATGTAGATCTTGGGTTGGGTTTGCAAAGTGAAAATAAATAAGTGTGTGTGTGTGTAAATAAATCCAGAAATACTGCCTCTGGCTTGGGAAGTTCCCAAGCCACCCATACCTGAGGACTAGGAGAGTGTGCTGGGGTAGCTGTCCCTGCAGGCTTGTCCTGTTTTGTGTTCTTCCTTAAACATTTACTGTTTGCTGTTTGAAGAGATGGGAAAATAGGATAGATGAACCTGTGCTTTCTTTCCCATGTGCTTCCTTTAGCTTGATAAATGCTATGTGAGCAACTTTCCTCTTTGAGCATGTTTCCTCTATTTGAAGAATACAATTCCTTTCTCAGAAAGGCTCAGAGTGCTTTGTTAGTTACTAGCCAAGTAAATAAACCCTTGTCTGCGGAAGAACATTACTGTTCCTCTGTCTGACTCTCCTCTGCAGTGGATGTTCTGCATTATTGTTCTTAAAGTAGCCTCTTTACCTGGACTGAGATAAAGCATTGCTATTATTATCCAGTCATAGCAACAGTGGAGAAATAATAGGCTCCATTATTTCCTTCTAAAACCTGAAAGCTTTTGTACCCACAGTCTTGGCTTCATAGTACCTGGTTTATCTTGCTCGAGATCTCTAGGATGAGGGTATACATAGGAGAAGGAAGAGCTGGCAGTGTTGAGACCTCAGTCTGTTGTCTCTTCCACTAAAGACAGTCAAGCTTCTAATTAAGAAAAAATTGATGCATTGCTGGCAAGAAAGCCTCAGGTGCTTTCAAAACCTACGTAGATTTGCAACAGCAGCTCTTGAAAAGCCTCTTCTTCAGGATAGGTATGTGACACAAATGTTTCATTACTCAAAACTTGCTTTTGTGGGTTTAGACTTATCTTCTACTTAATATCATTTACTTTTTGCTTCATCAAGTTTTCAAAAGCGATACTCTGGCCTGGAAACTGGCAGAATTTGAGAAAGTTCTGGTTTTGCTAGGTGTTTTTCTTCTTGCCTGTGTAATTGAGAGGAATTCTTGCTAAAATAGTGCTGCTCTCCTCTCCTCATTTCCAGATGCCTGTTTCTATTTTAGGATTTCAAGCTCCAGCAGTCTTCCTTGACAAACAATTACAGGAACAGTTTTGAGAGGTTCAGCTATATGTGTAGAGATGGTCCCTGAAATCCTCAGTCTGCTCATGTGCTGGAAGAAGGGAATTGAATCCCCAGATGTCTGGGCTCATTCTGAGAAATACTCCTTTTGTTCATGTTTTCCTTTGTGGAGAGAACTAATTCCTATTGTGTAGGACTTGTTTTAGTACAATCTGTATGTTGCAAAAAAATATTTGGAAACATCTTCAGCAGTTTGAATTACATTATTTTCCTTGGACTGCGGGGGGTGGAAAAAGTAACTTACTGAGTTAAGTCTATTGTTTCTGAGAGAGGAAAAATAAACAGGGTTATTAATAAGTTTAAGAAGCCTTAAAAGAAAATAATAGCTTCTATTAATACTAAGTATGCATTTTACTTTTAGTTACTGTGTGGAATAAATGCCTGTGCTGGTGTAATGTAACCATTTTGGTTGTTTTTTCCCCCCTGACCATAGCTGAGTTATTAGTCTGAGAGTTGGAGCTTGCGTCTTGCTTTGGGAAGGCAGTGGCTGTGGTGCCTGGGTGCTGTTGCTCTGGCTGTACCGCCCCCTTCCACCTCCCACCTCTGCCCGAGCGCTCATCTTGCTGCGGGGTGATTCAGGGCAGGGAGTCTTTGTTCCTCCAGAAACACTTCTGATCCAGCTCACCCTCTTGATAGCAGCTGTTTGGTAGCTGGTACCAGCGCCCAGCCACGTCAGGGCACCAGGAGGGATGGGAGGACAACCACTGCCCTTCTGCAGGCAGCCTTCTGCTAGGGTTGGAGCTCTGTGATGGTACCGAGTCAGAGGGGCTGGTTTTACGGTACGCGTTGTGTGGCTTACTTGGGGAGTACGGGCAGCAAGGAACAGTCTTCTCCCTTCTGCCCCTTCTCAGCTGGAACAACGGCCTGGCCTCAAGAGGACTCGATTAATCTTGCTGATTTGTGGCTTGTTTTATTTTGGAGATGGATTAGTTGTCAGACCGATAAGCTAAACTGACTCATCCTCGAGCTACAAGATTGCCAGATTTGCCACGGTAGGAGAGCGAAAGTGGGAAATCGGACCCTCCTTTTTGGCAGTAGCCACTGCTTTGGTTAGATGTTGTATAATGTGGAAACGAGCTGTAGTTTCTCGTTAACTGAAATAGCTTTAGAGATGTCCAACACTTAGTTCTCTCGCTCTTCTTGCACTGCTGTTTTTATGACCGTAAAAATTAAATAAATAACTAACTAAAGCAAGACTTCCAATGATGAAAAGCTTATGCATCCAGCTTCTAAAATGCTGCCTCATCTGTACTAAGAGCTCCTTCACCAAGATAGCTATTCCTGACTTGGAGAGTATCTGCACTGCACTGATGGCATCCTTACGGTTTCTTAATGGTAATTGAGATAATGCTCTCCTTGAATTGAAAACTCTCTGTAACCTCAGCTGGCTCGTTCCATTCCTGTGCAGTTCTGTGACATAATCTAAAGCAGGAATGTGGGCTGGATGCGGAGGCCGTGTTGTCTCCTAAAGCTGGTCGGGGTTCTGCAGCATCAATTGAACGGTGTAGCACAACTTGATTTTGCTCTCTGTAGAAATGGCAGCAGTACCCCTTTCACTCTCAGAATGGTGTTCAACACCAGGTTGTGGTTCATCCCAGGGATTCAGATATCTACTAGTCACTTGTTGACTTCTTCCCCCCCCCCCCCCCCTACTTCCCCCCCCTGGCCACTGTTGGTTCTGGAAAGCTGGCAATTTTTTTTTTTTTTTTCTCCCCAGTTCACATACAGGCACACAAG
>WUAM01000292.1:2222280-2247402 GCA_024336885.1 Actenoides hombroni
GTAGTAGGGTAGGAAGGGGGTAGTAGGGTAGGAAGGGGGTAGTAGGGTAGGAAGGGGGTAGTAGGGTAGGAAGGGGGGTGGGGGGAGCTGTGCCATTTTCCATGTCTTCTGGGAGCAGAACAAGGAGCAGTTCACCTAAAATGTACTAAAGGTGATGTGAGCTACCTGTTTGGAAACTTTCTCTAAATGCATGAGTAGTGAAGGACTGGAAGAGACTCCCTGGGAGAGTTGTGGAAAGAAGGCTTCTTAATAAGCAGATGTGATGAGCACATGTTGAGTATCTGTAGAGCTGCAGATTGATTGTGGTGGAACAACAGTTTTTGGGTTTGTTTTTTATCTTGCAGCTTTATTTGTTTCTGTAACTCTGACAAAGGTTTTGTTTCCTAATGCCTGCAAGCTGAGGCTTTGCATGTAGGTGGGTTTGTAACGGACTTTGTCAGTGCTTCTGGTTTTTGTTTCCAGATATAAGCCTATAAAGGACAGAGTGCTGCTCTGCAGGCTCTACTGACAGTTTGGTTTCTTCAATTACAGGAAACTATGGGTAAATGCTTCATTTTGGGAATGCAAACAACGCTATTCATTTCCACGTCCATCCATCAGATGTAGAAATAGGTACTCGTCTCCATCATGCGTCCCCTTTCATTGCTGAGCTATTTGCTCTTGGAAAATCGTTTTGTTAGCAATAATCTAAATGAAAAATTGTCACCGCTTCATATACTTCAGTAAAAAAATGCAGTTTGTTTTCTTTGCATTTTGTCAAGGTTTTTTCTTTTTCTCTATAATATTAAAATACACGTGCTGACTTAAAACTTTCCCATACCCTCTTCTATTCCTGTCTTGTTGCTCATCTTGTTTACACATGTATTTTGATTATTTGTGTATCTCTTGCTTCCCAGGAGACAAAGATGGCAGCAAAGTGACTACAGTAGTGGCAACTCCTGGACAAGGTCCAGACCGACCACAAGAAGTTAGCTACACAGACACCAAGGTGATTGGAAATGGATCTTTTGGTGTCGTGTATCAAGCCAAACTCTGTGATTCAGGAGAGCTTGTGGCCATTAAGAAAGTCCTGCAGGATAAAAGATTTAAGGTGAGCCTATCCGTAAGTTTAGTATATTTTCTTGAATGTTATCTCTTTTTCCATGTCTTTTGATGCCAATGCTTTTGATTTTCTTGATTTATTTTCATTGGAGCACATAAATGCACATAAAAATTTCCAGGACTAAAGACTAAACAGATGGTTTATAATAAAGGGATATAGTTTAACTTGAAAATCAGTGAGTCAGTGTTATGATTATTTGGATTAATGCAAAACAGGAAGCTAGAAATCCTGAGCTGATGCTGCGGTGCTGTTTCCAGGTTGCAGACTAGATTTTTCAGACAGTGAGCTGTGGAAATAAGGGAAAAGCTTGTCTTATGCTTACTTCATTCTAGTATAGACTCCTCTCCAGTCATTAGTAATTAAGCTGCTAGAAGGAACAGAAGCCTTTGGGCTTTGTTCTTGGTTGTTGCACCTAAAAAATGTATTTAAGTAAATCAGAAAGTCCTTAGGCCAAGTAAGGAGCTAACAAATACTAAGCCTAGGGCAGTTTGGACTGAATGCAGGTTGCTTCCCTTCATTCTCTGATTTATAAATGTGTTCTATTCTGGTGGTTTTAATAGACTAGTGATTCTTTATTCTAAACAAGTAATCTTCTGAAAAGCTGTGTTTTTATGTGGTGATATTTAAACCAAATAAAAATTAAGGACCATCAGCAACCTCATCACTGCTGTTAGTCCTCTGCTTGGTACTTGGTGTGCTCGAGTGCTTTCCCATTTAGTCAAGAGGCCTGCAGCTAAACTTGAGCAAGCAGTGGAAGATAGCAAACGTACTGGCCTTAGCATCTGAAATCAATCGTGTGGGAAAGTGCCATGGATAATCTTCTTGGCATGATCTAGGTACAAGTAGTTCTGAGCTTCAAAATAGGAGATTGATGCGTATTTAAGGAAAATCGGCAATTTTAAACTTCTTTACAATCTTAGACTTTTAGTTTTGGAAGTACTTCTAAAGGCCTAAAGATGACATTTTTATCATCTTGATTTTTCACATTTTTTCAGCAAGACTTTCTGCACCACTCGCTGCATTGGTAACGTTTGCAATTTGTGCCCTGTTGTGGTAGCAAAGTCAGTAAAGGAACTGGTGTGTGCCTTCTTCTTGAGTCTTGAAATCGATGCTGTCATCGCCATATCCCAGATGCATTAAATTAAGAATGGAAAAGGAAAGATATGTTTAAATTTATGTAATCATGCAGCATTGTTTAACTTGTAGTTGAGAACGCTGTGTGAAGTTCTTATATTGTTCTTACATCTGGGTTATTTCTGGACTGGGTTTTGTGAAGGCAGTTGGTACTGGGGAAGTGTGGAATATGATGTGAGAGTGGATTATTTTAGAATAATGGAAGAGGTAGAGGAATAGCAGAAGCTCTAAATCCAGACTTGATTAAAAGAGCTTTTTGACCTCTTCAGATTGCATGGTTTTAGGGGGAAGGGCAAGTCATTTTACTTGCCATGTCATGCTTAGTAGATGTCAGCTAGTGCTTTGGACCAATATTTTCCATTTCTTTAGTCTCATGAATTTGTGTAGGGAGTCAAAATGAAAATTTGGCTGCACCTCGTAGTTCCTGCCCATCAGATACTAAGTTTATGATGTCTTAATTTATTTTTATAAGTCTGTATTAGGCACGTAGAATAAGATATAAGCATTTGTTTCATTTCAGTAGCTGATTTCGTGGCATTTTTTTATCTGACTATATATCTTTTTATTTGGGAGTGTTTCTTTAAGTGATTCCATGAAACATGACGTCTTTGGAATCATAAAATAGTTTTGGTTGGAAGAGAGCTTTAAGACCATCAAGTCCAACCATTAACCCAGTATTGCCAGGTCACCAGTGAACCATGACCCTAAGTGCCACGTCTACACTTCTTTTGCATCCCTCCAGGGATGGTGACTCCACCATTTCCCTGGGTAAGCTGGTCCAATGCTTAATATGACCCTTTCGGTGAAGAAATTTTCCTTAATATCCAACCTAAACCTCCCCTGGTGCAACTTTAGGCCGTTTCCTTTTGTCCTATCACTTGTTACTTGGGAGAGGAGACCAACCTCCATCTCACTACAACCTCCTTTCAGGTAGTTGTAGAGCACGATGTAAGGTTTCTCTGGAGTCTCCTTTTCTTTAGGCTGAACAACACCAGTTCCCTCAGCCACTCCTCACCAGACCTGTGCTCTAGACCAGCTTCGTTGCCCTTCTTTGGACATGCTCCAGGTCCTTCTCGTAGAGAGAGGACCAAAACTGAACCCAGGGTTCAAGGTGTGGCCTCCCCAGTGCCAAGTACAGGGGAGCGATCGCTTTGCTGGTTCTGCTGGCCACACTATTTTTAATACAGGCCAGCTTGCTGTTGGCCACCTTGGCCACCTGGGCAAACTGCTGACTTGTGTTCAGCCAACTATGGATTAATACCTCCAGGTCCTTTTCCACTAGGCAGCTTTTTTGCTAGCCCTCTCTTTGTTTAAGAGGAAAAAAAAAAATCAAAAGTAGGGTGTTTACTGTTTGGACTCTGAACTAATTGCCTGTGTATGATGACATAAGCTGAGAACCTGCAGTACCTGGAGGCTTTAATACTCCTAAACTAGGTGGAATTAATGGTAAGTGCATGTGTTGATTTACAGATAGATAGTATTAATTTAAAGACACTTCTTTTTTTTAAACTTCATAATTTGCCAGGGTCATATCTGTAGTAGTACCCAAGTTAGGCATTTTTTCCATGTTCTTGCCCCAAACTTGTATGCCAGCTGCACAACATCATCTACCGTTGGTCTCAGCTCCCTAGTTTTTTGTCATTCATCAGTTTAGTCCTCACTTTTCACATTCTGATCTGGAAGTGTATGTTCTGTTGGCAGGAGGTATAAATTCCTGCAGGCTGGATGAAAGCCTCTGCCTGGACAGATTTGGAAGCTAGAGACACGTATCTGATATCAAGAATAGCATACGGTTACTTCAGGGTATGCTACTCTTTGGAAATGTCTGATCTGGGTTATAAATGCTGGACCAGATACCTTACCAGTTAAACAGGGAACTTTGAATGTCTGGCTGTACAGCTTGCAGTGTAGGAGCAGACCAGCTCTTCTGTTCAGAGAGCTGAGCTGTGGTGTGCAGCTCAGCTGGGCTGTTGTCACCCCGACTCCACATCCGAGCCCCGGTGAGTGGAGTTCCTGAAGAAATCTGCCACTTCTTCCTTCTCGTTAATGGAGATCCCAGCTTCAGCAACAATGAGAGAAACCCTGTTGTAGACAAAGGTGACAGCAGTTTGTTGATTTAAATCAACTTCATCAACTTTGGAGGGAAGAGAGCGCGAGCACTTGAGAAAAACCTGTCTGCACTGGTCCTAGTGGGGTAGAGGCAAGAAGAGGAAAGTAATGCATGGAAGTTGCTTCCTGCAGTGTAGCTCATCAACAAAAGTTTCAGCTGTATGCTTCAAGCTGGTGCTTGCTTATCTCTATACCCTGTACATTCATCTTAGTACATGCAGTGTAATAACTTTGTTGCAATTTACCTCCCTTTTTTTTTTTTTTAAACAAAAAAAAGCTTTTTGGAAAAGGCAGCAGGAAGTCTTGAAACTTAGAGCATGATTCAGAAACTTTAGGCAGCCCCAAGAGTGTAACTTGGAGGCTCCTTCTGCAGTTTGTGAATGTGGAGGGAGTCTGTTGTGAGGATCTGGAAAATGTTTCACAGTTTCCAATTTTTAGATCTGTCAGGAAGTTGAGATACTTTTACCCAGGTTTAAAGCTATCTTGAAAGTTGGAATCATCAGAGAGTTTGTCTTTTATTTTTTTTCCTTTTGCATTACTATGATAAACTTCTCAGCATCCTTCACTGAAGTAGAAGCGGTATTGGATATGCCAGAATGAAGTGAGTGTAAAATCTGTGCTAAGTAGTTGACTACTACAGTTTCTGTGATGGCTAATATAGTCTGCATGGCTCCTACTATCTACTCTGGTACTGCTGTTGAGTGGTTCTTCAGCTTGGCAGTGCAGCTCCTGCATGGCTGCCTTTTAAACAGGGTCTCTGAAGGGCTCTGGCTTTTAGAATGAGCATGCCTAGAGTTCAGTGTAACTTAAAGCAATAGTATTGGTACACTAGGGGTAGAGACAGTGGCTGAGGGGAATAAATAAAATGTAGAGATCTGTGCTTAATTTTGGTTTGTAGCTCTGCCTTCATTAAGCTAGATCTCCATAGTGAGTATGAGGAATTTAATTAATGTCATTTTGGAAAATTGCATGGTGTTTGGGTGAGTAGTTTACAAACTACATGCTGTTTATCATTCATCTCTGGCACCACTGAACTGATCTCTACTCAGTATGGAGGATCATATTTTCTTAGTTGGTTGGTTGGTTTTTTTAGTTACAGGTTTAACAAGGGTAAAGGAGAGATGCTTCTCTTTGGAAAATGGTGTAAGACAGCTATTCACAAGCTTTTGGGGTCAGTATCCATTCAAATGGCAAAATCTCCTAAAGACTCTGCCCCAGCTTTCACAGATCTATACTGTGTTTCTGCTTCTATCCCACAGATGCGTAAGAATAGGTCCTCGTGCAAAGCACTAATAAAAGCAGGTGCAGTGAAATGATTTATTGTGTTTTCAGTTACTGTCACCTGTGTGTCTGTGCAGGTCCTTAACAGACACAGTCCAATTTTGGTCCTTCAAAAGGCAATGCCGGTGGCGTAAATTTTCCTGCGCTGCTTTTGTTGGCACGTGCACTGGAATAGTCTTCAGATGAAGAGTCAGTCACCTCGGTGTCTTAATTCTGCCAAAAGCAATAAGGAGCAAGCAGGTATGTTAGCCCAAATAGGCAATTGTTAGCCTAGTTCTTATTCCTGTCATTCCGTGCCCGTTCTTAAGAAATCCTGTTGCAATGAATGTGGCAATTGCTAGAAATATTTCTCAGCTGGCTGGGAATAAATGCTTAAAGTCTTCATAGCTGTAATTACAGCACTTAATGTTTCTGCTTTAACTCTAGGCTGTCACCATTCAAATGATGAAGAGGGTTCTTAATAATTCTGCACTTTTTCATCCAGTCTAGGTTGGGCATCGCTTACACAGCAAGAGAAAGTTGAGTCTTGTAAAAAGAACCATCCATGCCATCCAGTCTTGCCAAATCATTGAGGGGACTGCCCAGGCTTTGCAGTGCTGCTGTGTGTGCCCGTGGCTTAGTTGCCTCCCTGAGTTATTTAAATAGGCAGATTGTCTGGAGCGTGTGAGATGTCAAGGTAGAGCCCTAATGGTCCCTAAACGTGAAGCCCTGTGTTGATAAAGCAGAGGCCACTGAATAGTAGGCAGTATCTTTCCTGTTTTTAGCTATGGAAGGAACACATGTAGTGACCATTTGCATGATTTTTAAATTTCTTTTTCTTTAAATATGTAAAAATCTCCGTGTTAATCTTAGCCTTAAAACTCAATAAAGCAGCTGGATAGAAAAATAAGACTGTGCTGAGGTTCTGTTTTTTCTCTTTCTCTGCTGGGTGTGTGTACTTTTGTGAGCTGTTTGAAATGCTTCTGAAAGAAGAAAAGCTTTCCTTCAGTTCCTGCCTCAAATGTATCAAGCTGCTAAGTATAAAAAGATCCTTTTTCAAAGTAGCCCGTATCCGCTGTTTGTGTTTAACTTAATTACAGCAACTTTGATCGGAGCTGCTCACGGGGAAAATGGAAAAACCACAAGGAAGAATTCCCCCTGAAAAATGACAAGGTGTTGAGTTTAAGTTCTCTTAACTCTTCATGAGACTTTTCTGTTTAAAGCATTGAACACTCTAGAGTGGATCAGTTGTTTTAAATAGGCTGTTTGTCTCTGCTTGTGGCTGAAAATGTCATTCTGTAAGCAAGCATGTACAAAACATGTCAGCCTGGTGACGAATGATACCTGTCTTTTGCTCTCAGAACCACAGTGCTTGACAGACCACATTGAGAGCCCAACTTCAAATTGAGTTCAACCAGTTTCACTCTTTTTCAGGGGGCTTTAGTCTGCTAATGTTAGTGTAGCCCATCTGTTTTGAGGAAGGATGTACCTTGTAACGTGATAGAAATAAGAGTCTTTTTTTTCAGTCTGTAAGCTTGGGCTACAGGTAGTCATGGCTATAGACTGACAAACAGGAGTTTGCCACCCAGCCTCTTGATGTGTATTAGGAAACCTAGCTGGAAAGCTTTAAGGGAAAAGGTATCCAGCTCTCTTCAGTGCAGATTTGGTCTGCCTTTGCCAGGTTCAGACAGGATGCAGGAAGGAGCTTCCCTTTTAAGGTTTTAACAAATCCATCTTCAAGACTCCTATTCCTATGTATTGTAACTTTGCCTTGAGAGCATTAAATGTATAGTTGAAGAGAAGCCACTGTTACTGCTGAACATTGAGATACCACATAGAACTCTGACTTCCTTTATCTGTATGTGCCTGAGCTGTGGACCCTTTCAAGCATACAGTGGCCAAGTGAAGTACTTTACCCCTTTCCAGAGAAGGAATGGGAAGTTCTCATAGAGGTTTAGAATGAACACTGTGTTCATCTCAACTCAGGTTTAAAGTATTGAATACAATGTAGAGGTTGGACCTGCTCTAGCGTGTTCATGGTAGTCTTTCTCTGTGACCTCTTGTTATCTCTACCAGTTTCTACTGAACTAAAGACTTCACTTTCTTATTTTAATTTCTGTGTGAGAGCTAGCTGGGCTCTCTCATATCTCTGTCTAAGGGTCGTTGAATATTTAAACACTAATCTGTAAGGCCTTCTTTCAAATAATGTCTTTTTTTATTTACTCTATCTCGGTTGTGTTGGAAGTACCCATGGGATTAAAAGTCACAAAGGAAAGACATTATGATGAGAACTAATAACACATAAGCACCTTTCTTTTAAGTCTTTGAGGACTTTGAAGATCTGAGGACTAGTGAATTACTGTTCATAAGACCATTACGGAGGTGGCACTCTTAAAAGGATGCCTTAATTTTATGGTTAAATAACTAGAAAGAGCACCTAGAACAACAAATCCATTTTCCATCTGCTTTAATGTGATGGCTTGTGTTTGTATCACAAGTGGGGAAAGAAGGCTGAAAATATTTTTCCAGTGACATTAGCAAATACTGCTAACTTCTGTAAAGCTCTCAGGAGGAGGATAATTGAGCCGGACTCAAAGCCTTTTCAAAACTATCCCTCTAGTCCTGCCTATCCCCATCTGAAGGGCTGCAGTCCCTCTTCAAGACCGGGGCTATCAGATAGGATTTGCAGAATGGAGGATGGGTGCCTGGGCTTCTGTTCAGGAGATTTTGCCATCTTCTAAAGAGCTGCAGGCCTATGTTTGGCTTCAGAGAGTTTTTGTCAAGCCTGTGCTTTAACTCTTCTATAGAGGCCAAATTTGTAGTTCTGGTCCAGTTTAGTTTGCCAGATGATCAGAGATGTTTACCAAGACAAAAGCATTTTTTACAGCAGCACTTGATCTCTCTCTCTCAGAGGCAGTTCTGTCACTTGACTGTAACTGCAGTTGCAGTGCCTGTCTGCTCGTGGCACCCAGAAGAGGCTGGGTAGATACCTGAATTCTCACTTACACTCTTGTATTGCACTGGTTCCCAGTTTTTGCAAATGCTTTGAGTTTAGCTAGTGAAATGGAGAGTCTGTTTGTACCCAAGCTTTTGGCCCGCCCTGAAACAAGCAGTGTACTGTTGGTGGGCTCAGCTGAAACCTCCTTGGACGTACTTTTGTGGCCAGAAGAGATCCAGGAAGGCCAAGGAACATCATCTTGGCTCTGTGTTATGTTACAGTCTGTATAATAACAGGATTGTTTTAATTTGTCATCACCGTTTCTACAGATGTTTTCTAATCTGACAAAGGGATTGGGTACATAATAGGTGTTAAGGTAAAAGAGATCTTCAGTTTTGCATGTGGAGATGAATTGGATTTTCTACGAAGGCTTTTGACCTCAGTTTTGGTTTTTTTAGCTGGGGAACTGGAGTGAAAATTTTTCCCTGGGGAATGCAATGTCGTCCAGCTGCAATTGGCTTGGGGAAGAGGAGGAAGTGCTCTTCCTCTGCAGATGTGGCTGCATGCACATGTAGAAATGTGTTTCCATGTGTTGCCATGTGGAAACCCACGTGTTATCAGGGAGATCTGTCATAAGAGCGTGCTCTTTGAAAACAGAGGAGTCAAAAAGGCCCTTGAGGGCTTTTCTCCACCCCTGCCCTAGCATGAAGTGTTTGTATAGATACATGCCATAGTTCAAGTGGTGAATTTATTTTGAAGTTTGAGCTTTTCTATTTTCACAAGTTTTTCAGTGGTACTCCCTAGTATAGGACCAAAGATGGATATCTGTCCTATCTGAATCTACTGACCAGCAAAAAGAACCTGCAGGTACAGTAAATTTATAAAAAGCCATCTGCTGCACTGGTCCACATAATTCACATAGCTGCTGTAAAAATGCTTTGGTTTATTTCCTGTGGCCTCATGTCCACTAAAGGAAGTGAGTTCATATATGATGTTCATGAAATACATTTATTTATATACATTCCCTGATGAAATATATATAGTCATAAATTAAGCTGGAGATTGCTTTGAGACACAGAGGTTAAAAAAAGAATAGCATTGTAGGGATGCTTTTCTGAAACAATGACATACAGAATGAAGATTACAGTTTAAAAGAATCCCAAACTTGTTAAGGTATAGAAATGTGTAGTTTAAAGCACATAAATAGCTGTAACTCTGCCACATACTGTACTGTAGCTGTGGAAGTACAGTTGAAGACGCTGAAGAATTCCTGAACAAATTGAGTTCCATTTTTAAAAGATGCTTTCTTTCCCTTCCATTTCTCAACTGCTGCTTCAGTGTCTGAGAAGGACTGGCATAGCAAACCAGTAACTCTGCATTCAGTAGGGAGAACCTCTTTGTTCACACTTGTAAATTGAAGTTTTACTTCTGGGTTAGTCTTCTGCTTAGAGAAGGAACCTTATGGGGTCACCCTGCTGGAAAGCAGCACCACAGAGGAAGACCTTGGAATCCTAGTGGATAGTAAGTTATCCATGGGACAGCAATGTGCCCCTGCAGCCAGAAAAGCCAATGGCATCCTGGGGTGCATTAAGAAAACTGTGTCCAGCAGGTTTAGGGAGGTTCTCCTCCCTCTCTACTCTGCCCTAGTTAGACCACACTTGGAATACTGTGTCCAGTTCTAGGCTCCTCATTTTGGGATATAGGGGTCTACTGGTAAGAATCCATCGGAGAGCTACAAACACGATTAAGGGATTTGAGCATCTCCCTTATGAAGAAAGACTGGGAGAATTGGGGCTGTTCAGTCTTGAGAGGAGAAGACTGAGAGGGGATCTTATTAATGTCTATAAATATCTGAGGGGTGGGTGTCAAATGGAAGCAGCCAATCTCTTTTCTGTAATGCCCAGTAATAGGACAAGGAATAACAGGTATAAACTTGAGCACAGAAGATTCCACCTCAACATGAGGAGGGACTTCATTCCTGTGAGGGTAACAGAGCCCTGGAACAGGCTGCCCAGAGAGGTTGTGGAGTCTCCTTCTCTAGTGACTTTGAAAACCTGTTTGGATGCGTTCCTGAGCGACATGCCCTGGGTGATCCTGCTTTGGCAGGGGGGTTGGACTCGATGATCTCTAGAGGTTCCTTCCAACCCCTAACATTCTATGATTCTATGATTTCTTGCACGTATTCATAGGTCTGTGTAACAAAGGTGAAAGCTGACTTGAACATTCTTCATTTTTGAACACCATGCTGGTGTTCAAAAGCAGTTGTGGAAAGTGTGGACCTGATGTTTTATGGAAAGCTCAGTGGTAGCCTTTCAGGAGTATTGCCATGAAAACTCTTTCTTTCCTTGCTTGAGAATGTATCCTCACACTGGATGTGCATTGCTGAGATTGGCAGACTACTAGTGAAGCAGATTTTACTTTTTCTTTCTCATTCTCCTTTAGAAGCATTTAGTGGCTGCCACTGGCACGCTCTTAGTGTGCCTTTATAAGTGTGCAGCTGCTTGCAAGTGGAGAATCGAGGGCTGCTCTTTGTTTTGTGAATGCATCCTGAATTTGGTCTTTTAAAAAGAGAAGTCACAGTAAAATTCCTCAAGTCCTTTTGAAGCTCAGGGATTTAGTGATACACTGCTGCTTTAGGTGGTACATAAATTCTAAGGTGGTACTTTTTTTTTTTTTTTCCCCATGTTGCAATTCTAAGACAAACAGGCAGAGAGTAGGCATGTCTAATACTCTTGAGAGCTAGCTAATGCTGCTGCTGCTGTATAGAGCCTGGGCATTAGAGGGGATGTTGGGTGGAAATGATGTCCCAGGGGGAACATTCTACACCTGTCTCCCAGTTAGGGAGAAAACTATTGTGTGGGGTATAAATAGAAGATTAGCTGATGCTTGTTGAGATAAAAATGGTGCTTTTGAAACTACTTGGATGTTTGGTGCATGCAGTTACTCTAAGGCTTTTTATTGTACCATTGTGTATTCTCTTTTAGAAGTCTCCCAGCATGAGGTTGCCTGGCTACGGGAGATTTAGCATCAACGCTTTTTCCATCTAGCAACGCTGTACCTGGGGCTCTCACTTGCTTTCTTCATTCTTTGTTGAATTATCTTTATTGCTTCAGTTTCTGCCAGTGAACACCGATTTTTGTCTTGAAAATTGTGTGTCCTTTTTGAACTGGTATTTGTTATTCAAATTCTCTTCTGTGGTAACTATACACTTGAGGGAAACGAGGGATAACTGTTGAAATGTGAGAGCCAGGAAGGACAGAAGAGATCCACTTGCTGCTTTCCTGAAGCAAATCTTTTTCTTCATGTGTCACCAAGACAGCTGTGCTGTGTCCTCCAGCACTGTCTTGTAGTTCAGCTCTTTCAGCTTTGCTGAAAACCTGGTACATGAGCTGCTTTTTAATTTATTTATTTACTTTAAAAAATATTATTATTATTCCTAGTTCCTCCTTGAAGAGAGGCATCTCAAATTCGGCAGAGAAAATAAGGAAGGTTTAAGAAAGTGTGGAAATGGGAGTAATTGGTTGCCACTTTGTTTTCTTGACTAGACATGGCAACTTGGAACCAACTGGCATGTTCCTTCTGGGAAGTTTGCAGAGCTTCTGAAAGCCATGATGATTGTTTTCTTTGCTGCCAAAGGCAGTATTCTCTCCCCATTGCTGCTCTGAACAGTGGTACCAAGACATGGGAAAAGAATAATTGCAAGCTATTATAAATGTTTTGTTAAGCATCTACCGTGCAGAAACAGGCACTTCAGACTGTCAGGCATATTCTAGAGTTAGCAATGCTGCTGGTTTTTCCTGTGACTTGGATGATTCCTGGTCCCTGGGACAACTGAAAAAGTGAGATGAGTGATCAGCACAAATATTTTTAGCCAACACAACCCAAGAAATTAATTTTCTGTTATTTTACGTTGCACACTTTTGAGAAGAGCTTGTTTTGACTTTGTCCCACTTTGTTCCCCCCCCCATGTTTTCTGTCTGCATTATGCAGTGAAATTTGGTGCATAAGACTAAAGGACAAGGGAGACTGTAGGATTTTGCTGGATGATCTAGTAGACTCCTGTGTAATCTACTGCAGCAAGTAAAACAGAATCTGATTTTTTTTGAGTGGCTTTGTAAGAGTTGCATCATGTAATAGCCAAAAATAAGAAATATTTCTGGAAAGGTAATAAGAAATTTTCTCCATTAGGGAAAATTCTAATTACAGTGCTTGATGCCTTGGTACCGTGTTGATTTTTGTTTTAAAATAGGAGTTACGGCAATAAAGAGATCATGGTGCATTTGTACTGTGTTTTGGTCAGGAGCAAGGAAGGGACCCATTCTTATTTAGGGTGAAATGTGAGCTGTGATGTTTATCATATTTTTAAATACATGTTACAAACTTTTTAACTAAGTAGAATGTAGTCTGCTTTCTTCAGGGTGGGTTTTTGTTTATGGAGTGCCTGGTGTAGTGAACTGGGATGAGTAATCAAGGCTCCTCTATGTGTCATGATGCAAATACCTAGACTGTATACATCTGTATTCTGTAGTTCCTCTCCATTTGAAGCCAAGTCTAATTGTTACAGGCCAAACAGAGGTGCTCATTTCACCTCTTCATTTGTGATGTTCCTTTGAAATCCCAGCCATGGTGATTAGACTGCTTAGTCCTGAGCTAACTATTCAAAATATAAACATCCAGTCTGAATCATTGAAGTGTAATGCATATGTAAAAGAACAGCTGGATCTAATAATCATTTATTTTTTTAAATTCAAAAGGCATTCTGTCCCAGAGAGCTAGAGTGTATTTCCTTCCTTGTTTTCCCCTCTAAGTGAGGGTGAAGACAGAATGTCTGACTTTGATGCCTTGTAAAGATTCATCTGCTTGTGTTACTGCAGTTGAAGATCTGTTGGAGGATCTGCTTATCAGTCTGAGTTTGCAGGCCCTTGTTCATTCATCTTAATTTAATGTCACCAGGCACATGAGTCATAAAGATTGGACCAAGTTTTCTGGGCCTGAAAACAGGTCAGTGCAAGCGTGTTGATTGATGAGAAATGAAACGATTCGTTGCAGGCTACTTAGTCCCTGCAAAGAGGTAGCCCAGCTTCTCTGGGTGTTGTGATGGGACAGGAATACTTCTTCTTGAGCTCCAGGCTCTGCTTTTCCCAAGTTGCATTGCTCTTGCTTTGTGCTTACAGAAGAGGACCCTCTTTCTTTCGTCCCTCTTCACATTGCCTGGGTGAACCCAGTAAGGCACCTTAGTGGAGTAGTTTGCTTTGCCTGGTAAATAAGAGGAGACTTAAAAAAGGTGTGTTGCTGACTAACATGGGAATTAATAGTAAGCTTTTCTTTGTGGTGCTCTGCTGGACATACTTCATAAATAGCAATTTTGAGCTATAAAATTAGAAAGAAAAATTAAGAACTGATAATTTTTACTTGAGACTGTATTTTTTTTGTTTGTTTTTTTGTTTAGTACGACTATATTCTTTTTAGGTTAGATTCTTCTGTTAGTGCCAAGATCACAGTAACATGTACTGGAGTTACCTGTCCGTGGGACCTGGGGCTTCCTTGATTACACTGGGGTTATTAACACTGTTCACTTGTCATTTAGATACCTGCAAAAGCAGCAGCATAAGAGCATATGAAATAGAAATGCTCTTAACCCTGTGTGGTGGAAACCCCAGTCAGTGGTTGGAGTCAACATTTGAAGAGCCAGAGCAAATAGTCAAGAAATTGGTACAACACATACTTTTTTTTTTTTTCCTCTGAAAAGTCAACATAACTTGGGAAAGAGCGAGAGAGGACATGGTTTGCAGATAATGTAAGAGATTTCCTGATAGGGCTAGCTTTGCTTCTGTAGCTGTGCATAACAGCCATAAAGGTTATCTACTTTCACATAGGGCTAACATATCTAGTAGGACAAGAAAGGAGTGTGAGGCAGAGGAAAACTAGGGCATGTTGAAGGTTGCCTGGAGTGTGTTGGAGGCGTGACAGAGTCAGCGTGCTTGTTGTGCAATTGCTGTGGCAGCATGAAGGCCATCAATTAGCAGAAAGGATAAACAGTGCAAGGACTCTTGTTTGGAGCTAACCTGATGAGTATCCCTTGGAAAGGGTTCACCTTGCTGGTGGGAACAGCCTGTACCCAGCTCAAATGCACAGCACTGTGTGCAAGTGGTAGTGGGCAGTCCCTTCCTGGTGGAGCACTGAGCTGTGGCATCCTGTCCTACTGGCTTGTCTGCATGGATCTGCTCGTGGGTGATGATTCTGTAGGTGACTTCTGGAGTAGACAATGGGCTTTCACAGGGAATTAAATTTGGCCAAGACGCTTCTGCATTCAGCTGTCCCAGCTAAACATTGTTGGAAGCTTTAACCGATTCGCCTGTAAAATTCCTTTGGTACAAATGTTCCTGGGTGTAAATCTAGCTCAAGATGTGGTGGCTCTGTCTTAACCCTGTGTGCAGTAAACACTAGAAGGTGTAGGGAGCAATCCTCTTTAGCCTGAATAAGCAGGCAGTACCACATCCTCAGTGGGAATAAACTCTCAAAATCCCAGCAGCCTGAAATAATGAAATGCAGAAGAGTCAGCACCCTTGGCATAGAGTTTGATTTCAGCAAAATGTTGGAAAAGCATTGTTCACTGGTCAGGGGTGGGGTGAGGAAACGAGTTCAACTCAGAAGACACAATCCAGTGGAAACGAGAGGCAGCTGATAGTACTTGTTTGCATTTTCAGGGGGCATGTTGCTGCTTAATGCTCCTCCTGTCAGTAGGGGCTATCCTGAGAACTTCCCTGCTAGAAGCTGTCTCTGCTCTGGCTGCAGAGAGCAGTGTTGCAAGCGTTCATCTTGTTCTGCAGAGACCAGCTGCGTGGTTACAGATCAAGCTGCTGGCATTCAATCCTTGGTCTCTTCAGCTCTGTTAACCAGGGACTTTTACAGCCTGCTCTTTCTTGAGCACTGACTTTTCAAAACTGCAGTTCCTGTGATAGAAGGTACTGTTAAGTACAAAATACTTTCAGTTGCTTAAAACTGGGATAAATTATTGCTTACTGGGATAACAGTTTTCATATCTTGCTTCCCGACTTCTAAAATATGTAATTATAAATAGCCCATGAAATAGAATGAAACAAAACCTGAAAGGATTATGGAGACCAGTTATGTTTCCGTTGGTTTGTGATCACTTTTGGGGTGTCAATTCTGTATTTATTTTATTTTATTTTTTATTGTGAGGAGAAAAATTTAGAGATGTGTTTTAAAAACGTCCAGGAGGGAGACGCATAAAACATTGTGGAGCAAGTTTAGTTTTTAAAGCTCATAAAACAGGCAATAGCAAGCATTCTGTATGGGAATGGGTAGTAGAGTACCTGTATTTAACTTGGCTTTAAGCTTTAATTTTGTTTTTTTTCAACACAGGAAAAATTTCAGCTTCTCAGAAACACCCTAGAACCCATCTTGATTCACATACATGAATTGATCCATTGGGTTTGCCTTCCTGTGCAGCAGCCCTGCTCGATCATCTCTCTTAAGGAATAAAGCTTTCATGCTTCTGAGCTGAGGAGGAAGAGAATAGAATGAGAGATGGTCTTGTGTAGGTTCCATCGCTTCAGCTGGATAGGTGGTGTAGGCTGCTTTTGAAGTCAGCTGCTTTTCAGGAGAATGTTGGTTTGTGAGCAGTCTCTTTAGTGCTGCACTGCTTGGGAAAGCTGCACAGTGGTTTCTGTATCCAGTAAAGACTTGCCATAGACAGGTAGCTCATGGGAGGTGTCGATACAGTTTGAATGCAGGGAGATTTCTCAGGGAAGGATTAAATACCACCTAATCCCTAGTTTTAAGAGGTGCTGCAGAACAAGGTAGGCTCTAACTTCCAGTCCAGGGAAAGATGCTGTGTTTGATAAAAGGTGAAAGGTAGTTCTTGTTTGCTTCAAGGGGACATTAAATTTTGCTGTTATTGCTCTAAATGTTAATGCTTTGGTTGTTCTACTGTATGTTTCTCGAAAAGAAAAAACAACAAACAAAACCAAACAACTGATGGAAAGAGAGGATTTGCTGGTTTTCACATCCTTCAGTAGCAGGGCAGGAAAGAGACTGTATCAAGCAGAGAATTTGTCACGAGGAAGAAAAGCTTTATCATAGAGAGATACTATGGTATTCAGGTCTGGAAACTTACTTGTGATTAACTTGTTTGCTTTAGGTAGCAGTAGGTTGGTGGTTTAAAAACTGTGTTTAGTCTTTCAGGCCTTCCTCTTTGTGAATAAGCTGTGTGAAAGGTATCCCTTGCTGTTGCAGTGACAGTAAGGGCTTCCCTTTGTGGAACACCGTGATCTTGAAGGTGGTATAACAATCCTGCAGAGGTTTTTGATTGCACTGGCAGCTACTGATTGTTCAGGAGATACTTGATTTTTTTTAACAGGCTTAGTCATGGTCCCTCAGAAACTTAATCTGGGGATGATGATGGGCCTAGCTTGTTTGGGAGCTGGATGTCACCGATTTTCCCATTCCTTGTACCTCTGAATATATATATAGCTTTTTGAACACAGAGCAGAAAAAACTTCTTTCATCTAGTCCAAACTGTAGGTCTTCTACCTCATAGTGCGTGCTTTGAGTTTGCAGTAAATAACATTTCCTGTTCAGGGAGGACAAGCAGGGCAGCTGCTGAGAAATAGGCCAGCATGCAGGGGGTTCTTGACTTGCCTGGACAAGCCGATTTCATCTACCTGCCAGGGGTGTTTGTGAAATGCCTTGGGGCAGGACGAGTGCCCTGTCTGTCTTGGTTATCTCACATTCTAACTCCTGATGTGACTTCTGATGTTCAGACATAGAGATTTTTTTTAGTTTTTTTTTTTTCTTCCATCTGTTTATGTAGCAGATACAGGACAGAAGTTTGGCTTTTTGACAGGTGAGAACGTCAGTGGTCCTACTGATCTCTCTCATGTACATTTGATCCCCCAGTACTTCAGAATACTGAGCTGGACAGAGTCAAACGGATGTAACAGATTCCTGGGTCAACCTGTTAACGTGAATTATTCTGTGTGCTAGTGGTAGATTCTTCACAGTGCAGCACTGTAAAGTGCAATAACTGAGAGACCACTCTTGCAGTTCTTCCCCTTATCCACCTCAGAGTTTTTCCCTTTGGTAACAAATGAGGCAAGGATCCTAGAAACAAATCTCTTTTCGTTGCTCAACTCCTCCTCATCCCCCCAGCATGTCTGTTCTGTGTGTCACTGGCTTGCACGCAGCGGCACCGAGCTGTTGAGCCTCTTCTGGTTTATAACTGCATTTTGGGAAACTGGTTACAAGTCCAGTAACAGAGGGGAATTGCCCACGTCTTCAGCTCGGAAGGTCCCAGGTGATTAGGAACTAAGCCTTTTTTGAGCCTTCCTTGGAAACATCTGGTGGTGGCCGCTGTTGGGTGTTGTGGTGCCAAGATGATTGGTCTGGCTGAGTCACTGTTCCCTCAGTCACCAGTTCTCCTTCTGTTTACTTGCTCCAGGATTAGGTACAAGTTCTTGTTTTAATTCTGGAAGCGAGGCAGAAGCCAGGATCCTCCTGAAAATACCGCTCTCTGGGTACAGTGACAGTGTCACTGCTGCCCAGTTTCCCACCTGTCATTTCAGCTTTTTGTTTTTCCTTTCCTGAAATCATGCTGACTTTACATCAGTGCTGTCGTTATGACCAGTTACCTGGCAGTGAGGCCAGTGAGTGGATGCTTGAAAGAGCTGGAGAGAGAGGAGTTGTGGGCCGTGGCTACTGCACTTGCTGCCCCTGAAGCAAAAACTTCCAAGGGGCTGTGGAGCAGCTCTTGAACCAATGGTTTGCAACCTAGGGTAGGTGTTGATCTCAGTTCCTTGTAAGCTCTGTGCTTTAGGTGGCAAGCTGGTAAATCAGGGGGTGTCTGGTGAACCAGCCAGGTGCCCTCACTGCAGGGGCAGCAACACTCTGGAAGGGAAGGGTGGAGTGGGCAGCTAGGGGTGGAGGGCTACCTCTGCCCTGCCAGCTTCAGCAGCTGCTGCTCATGAATCAGGGCCTTGAGGATGACTGTCATTGCAACATACACCCAAGACGTTGGTTATGACACTCACCCTGGGATAGGCTTAAATTCAGAGCTGTCTTATCTCAGTCAGAAATAGCAAAAACTGAGATTATAACATCCCTAGATCTTTGCAGAGTCTGAGGGAAGAAGGACGGAGCTGCATGGGAGCTAAGTTGCCCCTGCCCTACCTTGGTCCATCTGGGCCTGGTCCTTGGGAGACTCTGAGGTTGGAAGCCCGTGAGGTGGTAGTGTAGCCTTTTGGAATGTGGTTAACATGTGCCACTTTAAATTCATGGTGCTCACCTGACATAAGAAATTATTTCTCTCTGCTCCTTTCTTACTTTTGGAGACCCTTATTTACTTTTCAGTATGACTAAGTGGTGAATGTAACCCCAGTGCTGTGTGTCTGCTTTTACAATTTATTATTTTGCATAGCAAAGCGTGGGGTTTATAGTTATTAAAACTTAACTCTCCTCTGTACTCTTTTGGGCCAATTTAGGGTAGATGTGAATAGGAAAATTTCCTAATCTTTTCATTTCGGTGCTGTTGACCCTCTTTAGCCTAAGGGAAATGATTTCTTGAAAAATGGGACAGTGTTTGAGAAGTGCTAGCGCTGACTGAGGCAAAAACCTCCATGGAGGAGTCTGATAACCCGGGTCATCAAACTCCAACACTAACTCTTCTCATAGGTTACAGTGGGTTTATACTTGGGCATCACCGGTTTTCCCTTTCAAGGGTGTGATAGATTTCTGCTATCTAGCAAAGGTCAACTGGTGAAATTATTTTGCAACTGCTGCCTTTTAATAGGAAGATAGGTATTTGAGGAAGCTTGAATTGGGTTTATATGTAATACTATGAAGAGTGAATGTTAAAATGTTCTTCTACGTGGGTGGCTATCATCTGAAGTTTTGTCGAGTATTTATTATTCTAGGCCTGTCTTAGACCTGGTACTCACACGTGCTGGTTTTAAATTATAGCAGTAACTAATAAATGCTGGTATTTGCTCATGACAAACTTGGCAAACCAGGGAGTGGAGAACCTGCCAGGAATTGGGGGAGAAGAGCTTCTTATGTGCATAAGGTAAGAAGCGTAGGTCGCTATACTTCCTTCACTGCTGGAGTCGAGCCAATTTCCTCTTCCATTCCCCCATCCCCAGAGAAGTAGCTGCCCAGTCTCCCCCTGAATTCAGTGGGGAATGCTTAACCTTTTAAAAGCTTGGTCATCTGGGAGCTCATTAAGAAGACTCATACTTCTGGAAGATTTAATTTTGCTTGGCAAATAATCATCTGCAGGCAGCTAATTCTGCTTACCGGTTCCATTCCCTCTTTGCTCCCTGCTCAGTCGTCAACTGCTGTTTCCCTTTCCGGTGTCCTTCTAATTTACATGTTTCCTTTAAGGTCTTAGGGAGTCAAAAATACTGATTTGGGTTGAAATTAAAGCCCCTAATGACTTGTAGCATCAGACATCTTCATGTCATGTAGCAATAGTCCTGAGACAAAGGAAGAATAAACAGCAGAGGCAGCGTTTACCTGCTCCCTGAATAAATAAATAGTTTTTTGAGTGAGGAGAAATTACTTTTGTTTTGCAAGTTCTTTGAAATCTGTCTGCGTGAAACATCTGCTGCATCATATGTAAGGAGAGAAGGCCAAGAATAATAAAGCATTTCATTTGTGTTTAACATAATGATTAGCAATCCAGCAAATGCCTTATGCCCCTGGGAGATTGGAACTTATTTGATTAATAGATTAATTGCAACCTGTTCCGGTTTTGATTGCAGGTGTAAGTTTCTGTGGATGTTGTAGACTCCCTGAGGACTGATGTTATGGGCATTCTTACTTTCTTCCTAGTTAGAGGTAAAAACCAAAACATGAGGAAAAAAAATCTGTCTGCCGCTCCTATAAAAATGATTTTTCCTGTAAGAATTTTTCCTCAGAGATCCTCTGTGCTGCCACTGCAAGAGAATGGCTATTACCTGAATGCAGAAGACAGCACTTCAGAAAATACTTCTCATAGAAGTGTTTTGATTGGAAGAGACCTTTAAGATCATCTAGTACAACCATTAACCCAGTACTGCCAGGTCACCAGTAAACCATGTCCCTAAGTGCCATGTCTACATATCTTAAATCCCTCCAGGGATGGTGACTCAACCACTTCCCTGGGCAGCCTGTTCCAGGCCTTGACAACACTTTCAGTGAAGAAATTTTCCCTACCATCCAACCTAAACCTCACCTGGTGCAACTTTAGGCCATTTTCTCTTGTCCTGTTGCTTGTTACCTGGGAGAAGAGGCCAACCCCCACCTTTCTGCAACCTCCTTCAGGTAGTTGTAGAGAGCAATAAGGTCTCTCCTGAGCCTGCTTTTCTTCAGGCTAAGCAACCCAGGTTCCCTTGGATGGTCTTCCAGAGAGCTGTTCTCTAGACCCTTCACCAGCTTCCCTGCCTTTCTTTGGGCATGCTACTTCCACTTATTTTCCTTCCTGTGCTTTATTTCAGTGTTGTACCATTGAAACCATTTTTCTGAGTTTCAGACCTAGTTCTTCTTTTCTAACTTTCATCTTTGGTGCACTGTAATTCCTGCTGCATCTGGACTTACCACTGGCAGAGAACAGTAGATGCTGTAGAACTACAATGTAGAACTGAGCTGGTCGGCGGGTCACAGCATTTGAAACAAACACTTGCAAATGATTAAATGAATTTCAAGCTGTGCTCTAGAAATGACATGATGTTGGAAATCGATTTGCAATCCAAGTTTAGCCTCGAGCTTCCTGAGCTGGCAGGAATGCAGAGATGGTATTAAGTCTCTCAAGTTTTCTCAAACTCCGCTTCCACGCAAAGAGGCAGCGACAAACTAATGAGGAATTTGTCTTTCGCCCTTCAATCAACTGCTGAGATACAGGCAGGAAAAGAAAGAAGAGTCGGAATTTTTTCTTCTCCCAAGAGATTGAAGCTTATTGTGTCGTCTTTTAAGAACACAAATAAGCCCTTTTTGTCTGCAGGTCTGAGAAACGATGTGCGATAGCTGTTTGAAGCAGAAAATGTGAACTTAGAGACTCTCCTTCACTGACAAGAGCAGGCTGGAGGTGGCATTATATGGTACTTGCCACCGCTCACTGCCCAGCGGAAGAGTTAGGAATTTCAAAGCATGTGGTCCCTTTGCGAGAAGGGCTGTCATGCCAGAGTTTATCTGGGACAGTAATACAATAAAAAGAATTAATAGAGTGAAAACAAGGTGGTGGTTTGTGTCGGTATCTTGGATATTCCTCCAATATGCCTTTTTGTTGCCTTATTACCGAATGGTTGGCGTTCGAACCTGACTAGTTCTTTAAGGGGTTAATGAAGCTTAGCCCACATTTGTGGTGGCTGTATGACTTTCTGCACTCATCTTAGAGCCTTAGTGCAAAGCGTGTTTTCTTTTCTCTCGCTGCGCCTGTCAGCTCTAATTTCAGTTGGGCTGTAACAGCTCCTGGCTTTACAGGTTGGGAGCGCTCCGCCGGCCCCACCTGTGCTTGCCTGAACCCTGCCCCTTGGCTTCGCTCTGGCCTGGCCCCAGCTTCAGCCCAGCAGGCTCTGCCCGTTGGCCTCTTCAGGCAGGTCCTGCCTGCTGCCGCATTGGGAGCAGATGCTTTTTGCCCTGATCTGTGCTGCTGCCAGGGCTGAAGGTCGTTGTGCTCAGTAATAAGTTTTGGCTGGAATACAGCTGACACGCACGTTTTGTGCCTCTGCCTCTTTCTGGGCGTTCGCAGGCCAGCGTTTCAGAAAACACTTTGCTGGGCAACCCTGCTGTGTCTCCATCGTTTGTTGCTTCAGGATCTCGGTTATCAGATCTTTACACGAGGACAAATAGTGGAAAGGTTTTGGCCGCGTTGTGTAACTCAATAGCGACACAAAGTTGGCTTTGGAGCCTTTGCATTGCTTTCAGTTACGTAGCAAAAGAGAACACGATGCATCTGCAGTTCAGTGGTCGTGCAGCAGTGCATGCACAATCACTCTGCATCTTGGACCCCGTCAGCTCCCTCCGCTCATCCCGTGTGCGTGGCACGGTGCGCGTGGGCTCATCATTCTCACGTACGGGCACTCAACGTTTGGATCCTTCCTTGTGTGAGGACAGGGTTTCTTACAAGTGGCAGGCAGGAAGAGATGCAAGAAGGTGCTTGAGTAGTGAAAGGCTTTAGAGCAGCAATTTTATGAAGGGTTGCTAGCTGTCATTGATTTCTTTTTTCTTTTTTTTTTTTTCCCCCTCTTAGGAATCTTTATAATATATTAGTATTGTAGCTCTGCTTCTAGGACTTTTTGGATGGTATAAGTCCAAGTGCTTTTACAATTGCTAACCCTTAAAGCTATTGCTGTGCACATGTTACGTGTTGGTAGAGTCTGGAGCAGACCGTGATACCTAGACTTTCTAACCTGTAACTTTCTAGCCTGCTGGGCTGCAAGTATTTAACAATTTTTGATGCACCAGCACTAACTCAGTGGTGATTGTTGTGGCGTTGCAAGTCTTGTTATGTGATAGATAGGAATACTATTTATTAAATACCTGGGGTTTGTGTTGTCCCGTATTTCTGGGTTAAAGGTGGTGATTGTATGAGTTTGGGACTAACAGGTGAGCTAAAAAAGGAGACCTTCCCCACTCAGATCTGCTGGTGTTGGAAACAGGATGGGACTGTCAGGAGAGGAAGACTTGTCTTAATCAGTGGGGCTATGTCTTAATCAGTGCTGAGAACTGTGATCACTGTTGACATTTATCTCTGCTTGAAATCGCTTGCCTACAGAAGGGGCTTGGCATGGGTGGCTAGCTATTGATGACTGCCAGGGCCAGATTCTCAGCCCCAGCCTCTGGAGTTAAGCCCCTGCTGCACTTCTTCCTCCAAGCACTCACTTGTTTCATGGGGCAAATACAAGAGAATGTAGCAATTAGCCTTTATTCTACAAAGTGCCTAAGTTATTATTTATCAAGGAGAGGCAGTTAGTTCTGAGCCATAGAGTAATTTCAGTAATCTCTTTACTGACAGTAAGGCAGTATTAAAAACAGCCCTACGATTGATGGTGTTTGAAATCTGCCTGTGGAGAAATGGGTCAGGCAGCTTCAGGAATATTTAGAGAAGACACGATACAACTTCTGTTGTGCAGTCTGTGCCATTAAGCTGAGGCTAAACCAGACATACTAGAATTGGAGCTTTAGTGATGATATTCATGACAACAGACTGATCTTGATGATCCCAGTACCCCTTGGTCACCCATCAGGTGTTATTTCTGTACCACAGGCAGCTTCTGGTGAGTGTGATGGCATCCTCTGTGTTCTGGACTGTTTTGTCTTTGTATGTCTTACAAAGCTGAGTTTCAGAGGTACGGCTCAATAAGTGGTTCTGCAATCAGCTGCCTCTCAAAGGCATCAAGCGTAGCTGGCTAGGATCACATGGAAAAACCCTTTTTGGCATGTGCCTGCTTCCCTGTGCTTGGAGTCTAGCCTTTTTCTTGTGGTAGGAGATAGGCAGGATAAAGAGGCTTTCTTCCTGCTCTGTTAAAATGCTTTAAATCTCTCAAGGTCTCAGCCAGAGTCTGTTCTCTGGGCAAACTCAGCAGTGGAAAAGGTGAAGATGAGTGGAGGTGACTAGTTATTCAGGCTGTTAGAGTGGAAGAAAGCAAGTTGGGGGAGGGGGGAAGGCAAGCCCTGCTCCTTCACTGCCTTCATTCCTCTCACTGGAAACTAGTTTCTTTCCCAGCTTTGCCCATGGCTCCCTGTTCTGGCTCTTTACTATGGGAAAACCTTTGCTGAAGAATAAGAAATGTGGTAGAATGGAGAAGATTATTATGGAAGCAGGAGAAAGGAGGAAACCGTAAACGTGACTTGCGCAAGAGTAGGAGGATTGTGTGTACTGAGAAATTTGGATCTGTGCTGCTTCCCTCCACCTATAATGTCAGAGTTCGTGTGACAACTACCCTCCACTTTCTGTTTTTCCAACATGGTAGAACAACACAAGATCTATAGATAGATATTAAAAAAAAATAAATTCAGCATTTGAAGGTATTGGCCCAAGAACAGTAACAATTAATTCAAACAGTGTAAAAAAAATTGGAATTAACTTGAATTGCTGGCCTTGCTTGATTTGAGCAAGAAGACTGATGTTGCTTGTTGAACTAGACTGGTAGCTCATCCTGCCTTTCCATCAGAAAAATACCTTCTCTTAAAAGGGTAAGGCATACACAGTCTTATCTGTTCACAAGAACCAGGTCATGTCCTCGTTGTGAGACAAGGCAAAAATACAAATTTTTAATTTCTCCCATTTCATTTGCTTTGAACGTAATCCTCACAGAACCTTGTTGAGACTTGAAACAGGCATTTCGGGGGCGAGCAAAACCCAGCATGCCCTTTAGCTAAGGAAACTCTGAGGAATTCTCTTCTGAACTTCATCCAGGTGATCTTTCTACGCTTCACTGAGTATGTATTGATAATGTGCTGACATGAGCTGTACAGAACCTGCCACCTAAATGTGCTCTGATCCGCTTCAGGAAGTTGCAAGTCCATAAGAAATCATCTCTGATGATCCAGTCATTTTATCCCTGTTGTAAAAAGATGGGGG